>CAJNDV010031660.1:24361-44272 GCA_905221635.1 Symbiodinium sp. CCMP2456
AAATCCTAAAGCCCAAACCCTAAACCCGAAACCCTAAACCCTAAACCCTAAACCCTGAACCCAAACCCTAAACCCTAAACCCTGAACCCTAAACCCTAAACCCTGAACCCTAAACCCTAAACCTCTAAAGCTCTAAACTCTAACCCGCTAAACCTTGCTTCTGCCAACCCAGATCCTGAGCCGAAGAGATTCCACGGTTTTTTTGGGACTCTGAACCGTTTATACGGTTTAGAGTTTGTTTAGGGTTTAGGGTTTAGGGTTTAGGGTTTAGGGTTTAGGGTTTAGGGTTTTAGGGTTTCAGGGTTTTAGGGTTTAGGGACAACTTCCTCCTCAACTTAAGCAGCCTAGACCCTAAGTTCCAAGCAAGAAACACCGACACCACAACGCCCTGAACAGACTCTGAGCCCAACAATCCCAAAATCCTAGCCCTAGAGCCCGATCCCGGCAAGCCGAAACCTTCAGGGTTCAGGGTTTAGGGTTTAAAGCCCCTCAAGACTATACCCTAAACCCTAAACCATTTAGGGCTTAAGGATAAGTTTAGATGGGTTTAAGGTGTAGGATGCAGGGGTCTAACACACTGTCCCCCCCCAGTCGCGGTAGAACTAGATCAAATCTACCCAAACCCAATTCCAATTATTCAGGCTTCCAGAACCAGAAACACCTGTAACCACAAGGGGTAACTCCTCGTTGGGAGAGCGTTTAGGGTTTAGGGTTTAGCCTACTGTTTGCTTAGGAACATCACCGAAAAAAAACGAAACAATATTCCTTAGAAGGGCAATACCGTGATTATTGTTTCATATTTTTGAGAGGTCTTCAGCAAAAAGTAGCCGGGCTTAACAAAGTTTAAGCCTTTCTAAGGCAGCCCCCAAGAGATAAAGCCGACAAAAACCTAAGTTTTCCCATGGGCTATCTAAGCAAGCCTCAACTCTCTAACCCTGAACCCAAACCCCAAACCCGTAACCCTATACACTAAGCCCAGAACCCTAAACCCTACACCATGAAGCCTGAGCCCTAAACCCTAGACCCCAAACCCTAAACCCTGAACCCGAAACCTAAACCCTAAACCCTGAACCCCAAACCCTAAACTAAACCCGAAACCCTAAACCCTACACCATAAACCCTGAACCCTAAACCCTACACCATAAACCCTGAACCCGAAACCCTACACCATAAACCCTAAACCCGAAACCCTAAACCCAACACCATAAACCCTAAACCCCAAACCCTAAACCCTAAACCCTAAACCCTGAACCCAAACCCTAAACCCTAAACCCTGAACCCTAAACCCTGAACCCTAAACCCTAAACCTCTAACTCGTTTGAGCCAAAGCTCGGAGGCCCTCCACTGCAGGTCCGTGCGGGTCGTCCTGGCTTGCGGGAGCTTTGGGGCTGCGGGCCCTTGGGGGTTTTTAGGGTTATGAGGGTTATGGGAGTGTAGTGTTATGGGTTTAGAGTGTAGGGCTTCGGGTTTAGAGTGTACGGCTTAGGGTGTGGGGTGTACGGTTAACCGGTTTAGGGTTTAGGGTTTAGAGTGTAGGGCTAGTAAGGTTTAGGGCTCCGGGGTTAGAGTAGGGTTTACAGTGTAGGGTTTACGGTTTCGGGTTTGGGGTTTCGGGTTTAGGGTCGGGTGTGTAGGGTTTAGGGTTTAGGGTTGAGAGTGTAGGGCTGGTAGGGTTTAGAGTGTAGGGTTTCGGGTCTAGGGTTGGGAGTGTAGGGTTAAGGGTTTAGGGTAGGGTTTAGGGTTTCGGGTTTAGAGTGCAGGGTTTCGGGTTTAGGGTTGGGAGGAGTGTAGGGTTGAGGGTTGGTTTCGGGTTTAGAGTGCAGGGTTTAGGGTTTAGAGTGTAGGGTTCAGGGTTTCGGGTTTAGAGCGTAGGGTTTCTCGTTTCGGGTGTAGAGCACGGTTTAGAGTGTAGGTTTTAAGGGAAGTTGTTCGGATTGTGGGAGTTTGAGGTGGTGAGGGTGTAGGGGTTGAGGGTGTGAGGATTTGGGGAGTGTTGGGTTCCAGGGGTTGAGGAGTTGAGGGTGAGGTTTTGAGGGTTCTTAAGGGATCTGGGGTTGAGGGGGTTAGGTTTGTGGGTTTAGGGTTCAGGCTCTGGCTCAAAGCTCTGTGTGCGTCTCTCTCTCTGTCTCTCTCTCGCTCTCTCTCTCTCTCTCTCTTTCCCCCTCCCTCCCACTCTCATTCTTCTGGGGGTTTATAGCGGCTTCCAAGAAAGAGTCTATAAGAACTCTAACAACGCCAAACCTGAAACCTAAGCAGTAATTCGTGGCAACACTGGCTATGTTTGCTCCGCTGGACGCACATCGTGACGACAAGGCTTTGTGCTCCCGCCTCACAATGGCCTTTCAAGATTAGCCTGAATAGCCAAACCACTACTCAAAACTATCCCTTCTTGGGCCCCGGTTGATAATTAATTCTCCTGTACTAAGCGATCCGCAAATCCTATTCCAATCACTGAAGCCCTAAATTACCAAAACCCTAAGCCCAAACTCCCTAAACCCTAAACCGCGAATCAAGGCCCCGTTCTCGAATCCTAAACCTCTTTTAGGCCTGCGCATGCGCGCACAGCACGGCAAGCACGAGCTGATTCAAGATGGGGCTGTCCAACCCTGTCGGGGGATTTTGTAAGGGATCTGTCAGGATCCTTTCGGGCTCATCTTTTGGGATCCATAGGGATTGACAAGGGGTCCGTCGAGATTTACAAGGGCAGGGATTTGGGGTGGCTAAGGTGTTTGAGCTGTTGGGGTGTCTTCAGGGTTTAGGGTGTGGGCTTTGGGTCGAAAACGTTTAAGACCCTAAACCCTAAACCCTACCCATAGGCCCTGAAGTAGTTCCTTTTTGGGGTTCATATATAGCATCCTATAAGGTAACCCCCAAAAGGAACTGCTAAGGGGCCTATGGGTAGACTCATGGCCCAAGGTTGTCAAAACCTTCCTGGGCCCCATGTTCAGGATATAGTGCCTTTAGACCTTGGGGTCCGGTAAGTTAGGTTTCGCATCCACAAGCATTTATTCGATGAGCTTGCATAAACCCTAAACCCTAAACCCTACTTGCATGGTGCTCATAACCAAGAGGGTCCATATATAGTACTATGATGGAGTAAGGTCCCCAAAACCATAATAGGGATGGTCTTTTGGGACCTAATTCCATAACGGTAGTGCAAAAGGGACCTTCTGGGTAAATAACCCTAAACCCTAAACCCTAAACCCTAAAACCCTAAACCCTAAATGGGTGTTCAGAACTGCGAGAGGGAGCAGTTGGGGGTTCGATGTAGCTAAGGCCTCAACTTCAAAGTCTACCTTAAGCTACAAAACCATCGCTTTTACCCAAACCCTAAACCCTAAACCCTAAACCCTAAACCGGATGCCAGGAAGAAGAGCGTGCTCTGCTCACTTGCACCGTGATGGCATTGCGTGGTCCTTTTTAGGGATCCTGAAAACGGATCTATAGGGTTGCTTAAAGGGATCTATAGGGTTCCTCAAAGGGATCTATAGGGTCATGCCAGAAGTCTCGAATACGGATGGAGGATCGCAGACAGCGTCGGGAAGGTCCCGATGGAGTGTGTACCGGGCAGCTTGCCATTTCACCATTTGAGTTGTTGTTTGTTTTTGGCCAATGGGCCAAGGAACAGGGTTTGTTGGCCATTTGCTGTTTGTTTTCCGAAAAGAGCGGGGGGGTTGCAATGAAGGCATCCCTCACTCAGCCTGCACCTCTTGTAGTCTCCTCGTCAACTGCAAGGGTTTAGGGTTTAGGGTTTCAGGGTTTAGGGGTTTATCGCAGTCTGTGACAAATTGTCTTGCCCACAGCTGGGCGATCAGGTCTGTTGCGTCCCGCTTTTGGACGCACGCCTTGCGGCATGTTTGAGGAGGTTATGCAGCGAGCTTCAGCGAAGGTGTGTAAGCGCCTTGACGCCATGTGCAAGCAGAAGTGCACCTAGACCCCAACACCTGAATCGGTTTTCTGACAGGCTGCGATTCAAGCTGTTTCGGGCTTTAGGGTTCTTCTGGGCCTCGGATTTAGCGTCTTAAGGTCGAAGAGCTCTTCCCGGGCGGAAGCTTCACAAACTTATACCTTAGGGTCGCCCCTTAGGTTCCCAAAATGAAACGGCACCCTCCGCGAAAACGGACCCCGATTCAGAGAACCATCCATGTGTGATGCGGGCTCTGAATTTTTGTTGTTGTAAGGGTTTTCCGGTTAAAACTGTGGCGTCGAAGGATGATGCTCCAACACTCGCAGGGCCCCTTGGGTTGCAGTCAGCTTCGTGTGAGCCACGGCTATGACAAAAGACGCGCAGGGAATGTAATGTAGGGGCCTTAATAATTAGAATAGAGTTTTGGGGGTATAGTATACTATAACTATCTAATAAAAGGAACTCCGAACATACTGTTGGTAATTATTTAGCTTCTATACATATATTCCCCGGAACGACGAGCCTCTTGCTTTGGGTCGCTCCCCAAACCCGACACACAAAACCCAAACCCCTGAACCTTTCACCACCTCACAAGATTTGGAATTACCGATACCATTTTTGCGGGTTCCTTACTATAGCTACAGTATAATGAAGCCCAAAACCCTCTTCTCATTATTAAGGCCCCTATATTAGGTCTCTAGTCCAGATTAGGTTAGGTCTCTAGTCCAGATTAGGGTAACCCTAAACCCTAAACCCTAAACTCTAAACCCTAAACCCTAAACCCTGAACCCTAAACCCTAAACCGTCTAGATTAGGGTCCCTCTTCGGGTCCTTTTCTCCAAGGGTGCCCTACTATTCTTGGGACCCTCTACCTGGAAGACAGAACCCTAAGTTAGAGAACTACCCATGATTGTAGGGCTTAGGGCTTAGGGCTTGGGGTTTAGGGTTTAGGGCTTAGGGTTTGGGGTTTAGGGTTTCATTTCACAAGCTTGGCGACCTCCCAGCCCTGGCGCCAGCGCACAGTCCGAAACCCACGTCTTGCACGGAAGCCGAACCCCAAACCCTAAACCCCTAAACCTCTAAACCCTAAACCCTAAATCCCTAAACCCTAGACCCCCTTTGACATCACCCTCTAAGCCCCTAAGCCCTCAACTTCAACCCTAAATCCCTAAACCCTATATAAGCGCCTCTAAACTAAACCTATAAACCCCAAAGCCGAAACCCTTAAGAAACCCCAAAGAGCAGGGTGTTTAGGGCATGGCGTCAGGATGAACCCGACCTTGTTCCCGGCACCTTCCGGCGAATGCGCAGAGCAATTTCAACTCTGCCCGCTCCACCTGATAGAGCAGCAAGGCTACGATAGAAGCGATGTGATTACCTAAACCCGTAAAGGTAGGTAACATAATGGCCCAAAACACATGGGTAGTTGTCAAAATTATGGTCCCTTTTGGGGTACCCTAAATAATAGGTGCCGTAATATAATAAGGATCCAAAAAGGGGACCATAATTTTGACAACCACCCCACACACACACACACAAAAAAAATGCTATCATTCTGCATACTTCTGGGGCTCCAGGTGGGTAGGAGGGCAGTATAGGGGAGGCTTTGGCCTTCCGGGCGTTAGCCGTTTTCTTGGATTTATGGGTTTCGGGGTCATGTCGGGGCCCTAAACCCTAAACCCTAAACCCTAAAACCCTAAAACCCTAAAACCCTAAAACCCTAAACCCTAAACCCTAAACCCTGAACCCTAAACCCTAACCCTAAATGTCACTAAACCCCCAACAGGTTTCAAGGCTTTTCGGTTTACGGCTTTCGGTTTTTGTGGCTTGGGGCTTCTGGCTTTAGGCTTCAGCACGGCGGTGAGGGCTCGACATATCAGCAATAGGTTAGGGTTCCTTTAACGGGTTCCTTTAAAGGGTTCCTTGAAGGGGTCTATAAAGGCTACTATAAGGGTTTAGGGTTTCAGGGCCTTAATAATTAGAATAGGGTTTTGGGGCCCATTATACCCTAATTGTAAGAAGGAGCCCTAAACCCTAAATCCTAAACCCTAAACCCTAAACCCTAAGTATTTCGGCTCCTATGTTATGTCCGTATGAAGGTTTAGGGTCTCACGCGTTGGGGCTTCATCCCTGATTCCCACGAGACAGAGCAGAATCTTGCTTGGGGCTTTTGTATGGTTTAGGGTTTAGGGTTTAGGGTTTAGGGTTTAGTGGCATGATGATGGTGTCTGAGGGCCTTTGCAGAAAAGCCTGAACGTCTGAAAACGCATCGCTCACTGCTCTCCTGCCAATTCCTAAGCTGTCGAGCGAGGGTGTTGGAGTCTATTTTGAGGACCCATCTAAACCCTACGCCCCAAACCACCTAAAGCCTGAACCCCCCAGACCGTGGCTGCGTACTGGGATTTAGGATTTAAGGCCTCAGGGTTTTAGGGTCGAGGGTTTAAGGTTTAGGGTTTAGGGGTCGTCAAAGTCCATTCCTGCAGTCCTTGTTAAGCACATAAGACATAAGGGGCCTAAACGACTGGGCAAATTTAGGAACCTGATTAAGAAACCCTGGGCCTGTATGGGGTTCTTTAAACTCGAAACCCCTACACTGCCTAAACCCTAAACCCTTAAACCGCCTAAACCCTAAATCCCTGCACCGCCTAAACCCTAAACCCCTACACGGCCTAAACCCTAAACCCCCCTAAACTGCTTAAACCCTAAACCCCTAAACCGCCTGAACCCTAACCCCTAAACCGCCTAGACCCAAACCTCTAAACCGCCTAAACCCCTAAACCGCCTAGACCCCAAACCCTCAACCCAGGCCTTCTCCAGTTGTGCTTTGGGCCACTCCGCGGCGTCTGGCAGGACATGGCGGAGCCGCCTAATGCAGGGGCCTTAATAATTAGAATATGGTTTTGGGATATACTATACTATAGAAATAGAAGAGGGTTTTGGCTTTTGGGGTGTATGATAAATTAATGATAATGAGGAACCCCCCAAACCCTATTCTAAGTATTAAGGCCCCTATAGTAAGGCGAAGCCAGGTCTCTTGGACTTTGGGGCTTCCAGGGCTCTCGTTTAAGGCTTCGGGGTTATGGGGGTTGTAGGGCTTAGGGTTTATGGGGTTTAGGGGTTATAGGGTTTACGGTTGATGGGGTATAGGGTTATAGGGTTTAGGGTTAGGGGTTATAGGGTTAGGGGTTAGAGGGGTTATAGGGTTTAGGGGTTGTAGTATGGGGTTTAGGGGTTATAGGGTTTACGGCTGATGGGGTATAGGGTTATAGGGTTTAGGGTTAGGGGTTATAGGGTATCGAGTATCGGGTCCAGGGCTTAGGGGCTATAGGGTTCAGAGCTTAGGGTTATAGGGTTTAAGGTTTAGGGTTTAGGGATTATAGGCTTTCGGGATGTTTCGGGTATCGGGTTTAGAGCTTAGGGGCTATAGGGTTTATAGGTATAGGGTTCAGGGTTCAAGGTTTATGGGTTCAGGGCGGTAGGGGTTTAGGGGTTCAGGGTTTAAGGTAGGTGAAGAAGGAAGACTTCATAGAGCTTCCGGCTGAGGAGCTGCTTCCGATGCCTGCTATTGTGGGCTGCAGGGTTTAGGGTTTAGGGTGTTGGGGTTTAGGGTCAAGGTTTAGGGTTTAGGGTTTACGGTGTAGGGTTTAGGGTTGAATGTTTATCCAGGCGACCCCTACATCCCGCAATTGCAAAAAAGTTTAGTTATAGTGGGGATCTATCTTAAGTAGTACTGGCGTCTCTAGAGGGGAGTGGTTGCTCGAGTCTATCTGCAGAGATAGACGGAGGAAAAGATGAAACGCTTCAAGATTGAGGCAAGGTGGTGGACAAAGAGGATCCCTGAATAAATCTGCTTTAGGGGTCCTTACCATCAAGATCCTCGTATTTCGGGAGTCTCAACCCTAAACCCTACACCCTAAACCCCCTAAACCCCCTAAGCCCTAAACCCTATAAACCCCTAAACCCCTAAATCCTAAACCCCTAAACCCTATAAGCCCTAAACCCCTAAACCCCATATGGGTTTAGGGGTTTAGGGGTCAGGGTTCAGGGTTCAGGGTTTAGGGTATATGGGTAGCTCTCTAAATTAGGGCCCCTTTTAGGATTCTGTTGAGGGTGCCGTACGATGTTTGGGACCTAAACGAGGGGACTCTACTTTGAAGAACTACCCATATACGGTTTAGGGTGTAGGGTTTCCCCGATATCTAGGCTTCGGTAGGCCGGGACATCAGCGCTATCGAGCATTTCTTTAACTTCTTTGCAGCATGACTCCCTCCAGGGGTCCCTGCATTATACGGTTGCTCGAAGACACCATAAGCTTTAAGGTATGATAACGCTGCAAACCTCCCCAGCGGCATGTTAATTAACAGTGACTAAGGGTACACCTCCTCTACTACGAGTCATGCTAAGGAGACAGAATGGGAGGGGTAAAAGGGTGTAGTTTCCATCCGAAAGGAGGGCAATACTTCAAGGAGTCCTGTAAGGCGCCGACAACAACAGGAGGCTACCATGGGAAGCTACTCAGGAGAGTCGTGGCTAGTAGAGACTGCCGGTCTTGGGGTTTAGAAATTAATTAGCGTTTTTGACTTAATGTAGCGGCCTTAATTTAATAATTAGAATAGGGTTTCGGGGCCCATTTATACCATACTTATGATAGGGAACCCCCAAAATAGTATCGGTAACTATGTAGGCCCCTAAAATACAGCGTGTCTGGAAACATCCCACCCAGGGCGCTGGCCTCAACGTCCGCGTCGCAGCAGCCTCGCGAGGGGCTCAGATTGCATACAAACATGCAAACATCACTCTAAATGCCCCTAAACCCAAACCCCTAAACCCTAAACCCTAAACCGCCAACCGATAAGTACGTACGACTACGGCCTCAACACGCATGGCTGACACGTGGCCTTTTGGCAAAACCCTAAGCCCTAAAGCTTAAACCACAAGAACCCGATCCAACACCTCTTGGCTGTGGGCTCGGCAGTCGGGTTCCGTTTTGAGGGCATCAGAGGCCCGAAACCCTTAACCTTGAACCCGAACCCATAAACCCCTAAACCCCAAACTCTAAACCCCTAAACCCTGAACCCTGCAACCCTGAACCCGAAACCCTAAACCTTTAAATCCCTAAACCCTAAACCCCTAAACCCCCTAAACCCTCAACCTTTAAATCCTTAAACTCTAAACCCTAACAGGTGAAGGTGCTGAGCTCAGGCCCCGCGTTGAGGGCTTCGGGTTAAAGGTTCGGCTCGGGGCTTGGGTTCAGGGTTTAGGCCTAGGGTCTAGGGTTTAGGGTCGGTGGTTTAGGGCTTATGGGGTTTAGGGCTTGTAGGGTTTATAGGGTTTAGGGCTTATAGGCTTTAGGGTTTATAGGGTTTATAGGGTGTACAGGGTTTATAGGGTTTATAGGGCTTAGGGTTTATAGGGTTTAAAGGGTTTATAGGGTTTATAGGGCTTTTTAGGGTTTATGAGGTTCATAGGGCTTATAGGGATTATAGGGTTTTTAGGGTTTATAGGGCTTATAGTTCATAGGGCTTATAGAGTTTGTAGGGTCTAGGGTTTAACGATAAGGCTTTGTAGGAATTAGGGTCAGGATAGGCATGTAGACGTTGAAAGCGTCCGGCAGCCATCAACGTCACAACCCCATGCATCCTAACCCCAAACACGACCCTCGCAGAGCTTTGAGTGAGGCCCCGACGTAGACAGCCGCGGCACTCCAAACGACCAACTTGTCTGCCGACCTCGCTGTATTGATTATTCTAGGCCACTTAACAAGCAGAATGTAGGGGCCGTAACAAAAAAAGACTAAGGTTTTGCGGTATCTACTAAAGCTATCATAAGGAGCTCCCAAAATTGTATAGGTATCCTGTTCTAATGAACATAGAATCAGGGCTTGTCCGCTTCTCGGGTTCTACAACGGATGGTAGGGTTTAGGCTTTAGGGTTTAGGGGCAAGGGTAAAGGCTCCATAAACGGGGGGCGGTGTTGAGCAATAGGAGCCCCAACAATTCGAACAGCTTCTGTTCTTTGAGGGTGGGTTTAGGGTTTAGGGTTTAGGGAGGTTCTATTATAGCAGATTATGGGTTCGCGGTCGGTAGCAGTCTCCACAATAGGGTTTAGGGTTTAGGGTGTTGAGGGTGTTGTATAGTCTAGTATATCTCCAAACGGGGCAGTATACGAGTTCGGGATTTCAGCTCTGGATTTAGGCGCGGACCCCCAGATCCATTCAAGGCTCCCCAAAATAGAACTGTCGGCAAAGGCCCTATCCTAAACCCTAAACCCTAAACCCTAAACCCTAAACCCTAAACCCTAAACCCTAAACCCTAAACCCTAAACCGTTTATCTTAGCCCACGAGATCCTTTGCTAAGTACTTTTTAGTCCTACAAAGGAGGGGCCCTGAAGGGGTCTCCAACCCTAAACCCTAAACCCTATAGCCCCTAAAACCCTATAACCCCTGAACCCTATAACCCCGAAGCCCTATAAACCCCTAAACCCGATACCCGACACCCTAAACCCCTAAACCCCTAAACCCCTAAACCCTAAACCCTAAACCCTAAACCCTAAACCCTAAACCCCTAAACCCCTAAACCCTAAACCCCTAAACCCCTAAACCCTAGCCCGGGGGATCCCCCTGCGCCAACTTTTCCTCTCTTCGCACTGGATGGCTTGTCCTTGCACGGTCACCCTCAGAGACAGGATGTGGTTATACTATAGAAGCCTTATTAGAATAGGGTTCCTTTAAAGGGCTCCTTAAACGGGATACTATAAGGGCTGCTATAAGGGTTCTATACTGTAAGGGGCCTTAATAATAAGAATAGGGGTTTCGGGGTCCGTTGTCGTATAACTATGAAAAAGGAGCCCCCCAAAATAATATAGATAAGTATTGAGGCCCTTGTATTATTCGAGTGGGTTTGAGGGCAGCTTTCAGGTTGGGTTTTCTGAAAAACTTAACATAATGCAAAAGCCTTCATAGTCTGAACAGGGTTTGGGGAGTTTTGGGGTATGCGGCATGTTATCGTATTGGTTTGATATTTACGGACTAGGACTACAAATGCTTTACTTCTGCGGTTACCTGTAACCGTAACTTCCAAAAAAACAATCAAGAAATGAAGTGGTGAAGCACTAAGTTGCAAGTACCCCCCCTCCCCAACAAAAAAAAACAATGCAAGTTGACATTGGCTTGCTGTTCCCCTAAACCCTCAACCCTATAAGCCCTATAACCCCTAATGCTTTGGGAGCTTCGAGGAGTTCGGATCTAGCTTGAAATCGCTGGTGTCGACACCAGTGCCAACTCTTGAGCACCGAGGCCACTAACATCCACCTTGGCTCAGCCGTGGGCTTTTGGGGTGTAAGGCTCCGCTTCAGGGTTTTCGGGCCTAAGGCTTAGGGCAGCTTAGGGGCCTTATGTGGTGACCAAAAGGGGCTTAGTTGAGGACCTCCGTTTCAGAATACCCCAGCAAAAGCTCTAAGCCAGTAGTCCCAAAAACCAAAACCCCTAAACCCTAAACCCTAAACCCTAAAACCCCAATCCCAAAGCCATAGATCCTGCCACGACCCTAGATCAGGAGATTCCTCGACCCGAAACCCCTAAGCCCGAAGACATTGGGTTTAGGGTTTAGGGTTTAGGGTTTAGACCCCAGCATGAGCCCAAAAACTCTTCCTCGAACCCTAAACCCTGGACCCTCATACTTTTCCCTTCACCCCCAAACCCTAAAACTTTTCCCTAAACCCGAACTAAACCCAAATTCTTTTCCCCAAGCCCTAACCCCTAAAACTTGTCCCTAAACCGCAAACCCCAAAACTTTTCCCTGAACCCTAAACCCAACAACTTTTCCCTAAACCCTAAACCCTAAAATTTTCCCTAAACCCCAAACCCCTAAACCCTAAACCCAACAACTTTTCCCTAAACCACAAAAACCCTAACACTTTCCCTAACCCCTAAACACCCAAGCTTCTCCCGAAGCGAAAAACCCTGTACCTTCCGGAATTGGCCCGGTTCTGGGGTTTAGGGTTTAGGGGTTTAGGGTTTAGGGTTTAGGGGTTTAGGGGTTTAGGGTTTAGGGTTTAGGGGTTTAGGGCTTTAGGGGTTTAGGGTTAGGGGTTTAAGGATTTAGGGTTTAGGGTTTAGAGGTTTAGCGTTCAGGGGTTTGTGGCTTTGGTGGGTTTCGGGTTTAGGGCTGTTCTGGTTTAGGGCTTTCGAGGTTTAGGCTAGTTAGGGCTTGAGGGGTTTGGGCTTAATACTTCGCAGAGGGCTTCAGGGGGTTGTGCAAGGCCTTAACCGTGGCACGGACTATAGGTGCATCGAAGCCAATGCTTTAATGCGTGAAGGCAAGCTAAGCCCCGGAGCGACAAAAGGGTGTTCCAGGTAGGGCTTAGGGCTTATAGGCCTCAGGGTTTCGGGTTTAGGCCTTGCTATAAACTCTGCACCCGTAGCAATGCAAGCACCATCTGGCAGACAAATAACTTCATACTTCCTCAACCAGACGAACATAACCGAAGGGGGGTCTATCCATTGGGTCAGCAAATGAAACCTCAACCCTGAACCCTAAACGCTAAACCCTTAATCTTGAGAAAACTTCACGCCGGGGCTCGTAGACTTTGAACCGGACCACCGTCCCCTCCGAGAGCTCTGTGAGACCTCCGCCGCAAGGTCTTCAGACAGTGGTGGGGCCCTATTGGTTGAAATAGGGCCGTGTGTGGTATGTTATGGCATAAGTATAAATTACTATTTGGGCACCAATTTGCCACCATTCACGCCTCGATACTGCTTCAAGACTCCAATGTATAGGTAAGCAACCGCGGATGTCTTTGTTGGGTTCAGGGTGGCCACCACAGGTTCAATAGTTTTCTGTAACCAGGGGACTGTGGCCTCTCTGGGTAGCAGCTGAGGGATGCATTTCAACAGCTCATAGCTCGGGAAATGAAGCCCGTAAACCCTAATTTCGGCTCTGGTATGTACCTTAAACTAGTATGAGATACGTTTCTGTAGGTTCTTATTATGAACCCTCATTTAGAATTTACAGGGACCCTACCAAAAAGTAGGCTTTGGCAGTTTAAGGAAGTGCTCAAGTGCTCAAAGCCTTCCGGCTCTTCTTATGAGTCAGGGGTATCGTGCTCTTGGGTTTAGGGTTTAGGGTTTAGGGTTTAGGGTATCGTGCTCTTAGTCATACGGAGTCGTCACTTGAGTTTTTGCCTAGCTACTAAGCCCTCCGTTTAGGGTTGGGGGCTTAGGGCTTAGGGTGTTGGGCGGAAGGGCTCTAATGTAGGGGCGCGGATAATGAGAATAAGGTTTTGGAGTTTCCTTATTATAGTTGCAGTATAATATACCCCCAAACCCTGTTCTATCTATCAGTATAATATACCCCAAAACCCTACTCTAATTATCAGTATAAAACAAAACCCCAAAACCTATTCTAACTATTTAAGGCCCCTACATTACAGCTTTGGGGGACTCCTTCGGCCCTGCTGGTCTTCCGGCCGTCGGGTGGGACTTACGGAACTTGAAGATCTAGGGGTCTCGGTTTAGGGTTTAGGGCTTTAGGGGTTTAGGGTTAGGGGATGTTAGGGGTTAAGGGGTTTAGGGTTTAGGGGTTTAGGGTTTAGGGTTTAGGGTCTCTCGGCCATGAGACCTACTGCCCGAAGGGATGATACACGCTCACAAACAAGATCCAAACGCTCTGGGTTAGGATTCAATCTTTGAAGCGTCTAAGCCCTAACCCTAAAGCCAGCCTAAACCCTAAATTCTAAACCCTGGACCCCTAATCCCAAACCCTAAACCCCTAAACCCTGAACCCTAAATCCCAAACCCTAAACTGGCCCTAAACCCAAAGCCCTGAACCCAAGGGTTACTAGAAACTGAGGGAGAGCTTCTGCTTGTGGATTGAGGGCTTCAGTCGGGTTTAGGGTTTAGGGTTTAGGGTTTTAGGGTTTAGGTTTGGTTTAGGGTTTAGTTTAGGGTTTAGGATTTGGGGTTTAGGGTTTAGGGTTTGGGGTTTAGGGTTTAGAGTTTAGGGTCGAGAATACCTCAACCCATTGAGCCCCAAACCCTTGGCTAGGCGTCTGAACCCCAGCTTCAGGGTTTAGGGTTGAGGGTTCAGGGCCCTAAACCCTAAACCCTAGACCCTGACCCTGAACCCTGAACCCTGAACCCTAAACCCTGAACCCTGAACCCTGAACCTGAAACCCGGAACCCTAAAACCTAAACCCTGAACCCTAAACCCTAAACCCTAAACCCTAAACCTTAAACCCTAAACCTTAAACCCTAAACCCTGCACCCTGAACCCTAAACCCTAAACCCTAAACCTTAAACCCTAAACCCTAAACCCTAAACCTTAAGCGCCCTAAACCTTAAGCCCTATAAACCTTAAACCCTATAAACCTTGAACCCTAAACCCTAGTTCAAGCGGTTTGAGTTCCGGTTGAGGGCTCCTAGGGCCGAACCTGCCCCCTTGTGGTACTACCCATAGGCCCCATAGTAGGGTTTAGGGTTTAGGGTTTAGGGATTAGGGTAGTTCTTTTTTGGGGTTCATATTTAGAATCCTATAAGGTAATCCCAAAAAGGAACTACTATGGAGCCTATGGGTATATATAGAGGCCCTAATAATTAGAATCGGGTTCCTTTACGGGGTTCATTTACGGGGTTCCTTTCAAGGGCTCCTTAAAGCGGTCGAAAAAGGCTACTATACGTAAACCCTAAACCCTAAACCCTAAACCCCTAAACCCCTAAACCCTACACCCCAAACCCTAAACCCTAAACCCAAAACCCAAAAATTGCCGCACCTTCGGGAAGATCGCCTTGGTGGACCCAAACTTTACCACCTCCGCGTGAGGCGGAGCCCACTGGTCTTCTGGATGTCAAGGTGTTAGGGTTTAGGGTTTAGGGTTTAGGGTTTAGGGGTTTAGGGTTTAGGGTTTAGGGTTTAGGACTATAGTACCCCATAACTACCCTTAAAGGGAACAGGGGTTAGGGTTTAGGGTTTAGGGGTTTAGGGTCTAGGGTTTAGGTTTTGAAAGTATGGAAGCCTGTAGCACCCTCATAGGTTCCCAAGAATGCTATGATTTGGTTCGAAACTAATTAGATTCCGTTTCTGGGAAGGTGAATCAAGGAATAGGCTTGGTCTCCAAACCGCCTGGCCTGCACAGCTCTGCAAAAACAAAGCATAGAATCCTGGGTTTTTGGAAAGTCCTATTGGGCACTGAACTCTGTTTAATATCATTTGCAAGGGCTTTCTAGCCAACATCTTCTTCCAACCTATAACCCTGAAGCCTTCAACCCTAAGCCATAAGCCCGAAACCAACTCCCTGGACTAGACATTAAGGCACATGATGTTCATAGGGTTTCGGGTTTGGAAGTATGTTAGTCAGAACTATAACTTGAAACTGACTCTAGCTAATAATCCGATGCCCGTATTCCACCCGTAGGTTCTGTGCTAAACTCTAGAATGCAACTCTATCCAAGCCCTTTAATCCAGGAAGAAGAAACATTGAATCGCATGAAACATGCCTCCTATTCCTCAACCCTACGGCAGGTACATGAAACGATTCTGTCTGTTCTTGAACAGGGGACCTCTGAACGACGAAACCCCTCAATTCCAAACCCTAACAAAATCAATACGGAACCTTGTCGTAAGACACAATTCCTAGGAAGCTGGCAGAAGCTCAGAAAAAAGGGTGCCTCCAATTATTGAACCCTAAACCCAAAGCCCTGAGCTCTAAAACGTGCGGGTAATTGTTGCGACCTCTATTGTGAAAGGCCCAGAACAAAAATATTTGCCTCGATGTTGTGCGCTTTCCCCTAAGCGATATGTCTTAAATCCCAAAACAGTATCTATAAGTGTTGAAATGCCCAGAAGAAATGTGCCTCGATGCTGAGCCGCTTCGTGGTTCACTGGAACATCCGGCTGGATCCATCCGTAGGAGCCTTTCCTGGGCGGTCCGAGCAGGGATTTGTGTTTTCTTCAGGGTTGAGGCTTTAAGGGTTTATGGGATGGGTTTAAGTTTAAGGGCTCAAGGGTGTAGGGTTTAGGGTTGAGGCTTTAAGGGTTTATGGTTTAGGGTTTAGGGTTTAGGGGTTTAACTTTGCAGAAGATCAAAAACCCAGGCACCACAGCAACCTGCTCTCTAAGTTTACGGGTTCAAGGGTTTAGGATTTATAGGGGCTTAGGGCTTGAGGGTTTAAGGGTTTAGTGCTTAGGGTCGAGGCTTCCTCAGTGTTTTCTATTGGCTTCTATGCAAGCTTGCTGAAGGGTCCTAGAAGGTGTAGGGCTGAAGGGCTTTGGGATAGGGGTTTAGGGGTTTAGGGTTTTAGAGTTTAGGGCGTAGGGCTCGGGTTTCTAAACCCTAAACCCTAAACCCTAAACCCTAAACCCCAAACCCTAAACCCTAAACCCAGTGCAAGCAAAGCTCCAGTCTACCACGGTTCCTTTCACAGCATCCGGACTCACCTCTTCCCTTGCGAAGGCACCTGCAAGCCGCAAAGTTATGTAGTGTCGGGCTTTTGAATCAATGGGTTCAGGGGCTTTGGGTTTAGGGGTGTTTAGGGTTTATAGGGTTTAGGGGTTTGGGGTGTAGGGGTTTTGGGTTTAGGGCTTTAGGGTTTAGGGTTTAGGGGTTTAGGGTTTAGGGGTTTAGAGTTTAGGGTTTGGGGGGTTGGGGGGATGGAGCGGGCTGGGGTTCGGGTTGTTAGGGCTCTGCGATTTGAGATTCGGGGTCGAGCTTGCAAAATACGCCGCCGAGCATTAACAGCTGCAAGGGGTGGGTCTGCCGGGGGTGGCGTATGTGATCGTATACATATATAAGGACTATCAAGTGATATTACAAGAAAGCCTTATTGACTCGAATAGGGTTTGCGGGTATGTTACGACGTTTGGTGAATACAGCATGTATTTGTCATCTGGTTCCTGTTCTGGAGCGAAGTTGTAAGCTTAAGTTTAGGATACATGCTTCTTTTGAAGCAAAATAAACTTGAGTCCCTGAAGATTGTGACGAGCATGAAGTAACTCCCCCACAAGAAGTCCACGCTTAACGATTCATGTCATTTGGGTTGACGCATTCTCTGTCCCAAACGTTTTGCGGGCGAACGCGAAATTTGCACATTCCCGCAAAACGTGCCGCCATCTGACGAGAAACTGAAGGAATGGGTAATTAAGTCGGGTAAGTACGACATCAATCGCTGAACAGGGCGAGTGTGCAGGACAAAGACAGGCATCTGTAGATGAATCGCAAATTCTGCGATGCGCCCATGATTGTAAGCTGCCCTAAACCCTAAACCCTAAACCACTTTGTGAGCTCGGTTCTCGGTTCGGGCATCCAGCAGCCAAGAGAGACTATGCGGGCGGAACCGAAGCCAATCATGACGCAAAGCTGTGTTCTGCAGGCCATCAACAACTGGGGCGACCTAGCGTATCATGGCAGGCTACTGAAGGAGGTTCTTGCCACATTTAAGCACCTCGGATACAAAAACCCTACAACCTCAATAGAGACCCGCAGCCTCAACAGGCTCGAATAGTTACCCAGAGATATCCCCATAGCCTGCACTCAACAACTTCCCACTCTACAAGCCCTGTGCCCTAACCCCAAACTGAAAAAAACAACCGAAGCCAAAGCAACATCCGTATCGCTGCAGGAGAGAACTCCCGCACCAGTTTAGAGGGAGTCGGGTAGCGCCGGGTTTGGCCGTTTCAATCCTACCACCGCCCCCAAATACCACATGCTAGTTTAAACCCCGAAAGCCGTTGACTTCGGGTCTTGAAATCGGACTTACACGCTCTTTTCAGCCCGGCACCTCCATTTTCCATCATCTGCTGCATGAACTCCATCATCTGCCCCTCAGTTGGGTAGTTATAAATTAGGGTCCCTTTTAGGTCCCCAATATAGTACGGCACCCTTATAAAAAGGATCCTAAATGGGATCCTAATTTAGAAAACTACCCATATACCCTAAACCCTAAACCCTGAACCCTAAACCCCTAAACCCCTAAAAGGGACCCTAAATGGGACCCTAATTTTGAAAACTACCCCAGTTATGGCTTCATCTTCGTATTGGCCTCAGGGACCTTCAACAAACCGGACTCTACATCTTAAAGAAGAAGCCCTGCAGGGAAGGGTTTAGGGTTTAGGAGTTTGGAGTTTAGGGTTTAGCGTTTAGGGTTTTAGGGTTTAGGGTTTAGGGCTTAAACCCTAAACCCTACACTCTAAAAGCAACTACGGATTTCCCCAAGCCCTATCTAAACCCACCCTCAAGCATAAACCCCCAAAGCCCCGAAATCCCTCAATCCTAAACCTTCTTCGGCATGTATAAAACCCCCAAACCCTAAACCCAAAAACCCGAAAACCATAAAACCCCTAAACCATAAAAACCCCAAAAACCCCAAAAACCCTAAACCCCAAAACCCTAAACCCCAAAAACCCAAAAAACCCTAAACCCCTAAAACCGAGCCCTTAACTCATGGAAACTCTTGCCTCAGACTTCAGTCATGGACCCCTCAGTGTAATGTAGAGGCCTTAATGATTTCAATAAGGTTCCTTTAAGGGGTTCCTTGAAAGGGTTCCTTAAAGGGGTCTATAATGGGGGCTACTGTAAGGGTTTAGGGTTGAGGGGCCTTAATAATTAGAATAGGGTCTTTGGGGTATATTATACTATAACTATAATGAGGAACCCTAGGAAAGTATGGGTAATAATTAAGGCTCCCATATTACACCAGACTACCGCTCCCTTAGAAACGGATAGAATAAAGACTGTAGCAAGGATGAAAGCCAAGGCAAGTCTGAAGGCTCCTTAAAGAAGAAAGTCTGCTTTATCAGGAGTCTACCGTGAACCCTAAACCGCTAAACCCTAAACCCCTAAACCCCTAAACCCTATCCCATTAGCCCACGTCCGAGTCCTGCGCCTGTCTGTTCCCTTCCGACCGGTCTAGCAACCCCTTCGCCTTGCCACGCAAGAAAGCACTGAAAGCCACCCACCGTTGCACTGTCACCCACCACCTCGTGTGCTTCAATTTCTTCACGCCCTCCTTGTTGATGTTCCTCTTGACATGCTCCAAGCTCCGGACCAAGGGCAGGGTTGACCCAAAGTACTCTTGGAAACCTTTCACCAAGCCTGTTCCCCCATCCAAATGAGCAACTTTGGCATCCTTCATTGTGTTCCCACCTGTGTCTTTGAGAAAGCTGTCTGTGCTCGCTAACAGGAATTTGGTTGCAACGCTGCTTTCTGACACAGCCACGGCAAAGGCCAGGGGCACAAATGTGTTGCGGACCATGTGGTTCTCGGCATGCTGTGCCAACCAGCCAAGAGCAAAAAGTTTGACTTTGGAGTTGGAGATGTCATGGGTGGCATCGCATGCGAGCAGCAACCCATGCTCTTCAATCTACTCCTTTTTGTCTTGAAAAATGCCCGCGTAGAAACCGGAAGAGAAGCACGCCAGCCCTTGCTCCATGTCCTCGCCGAGGATTTGTAGTTGCCACTCCTTGTTGCGGTCGCGTTGGCGAAGATGGGAGATCAATCCCTGCACTCGGATTCCCCTGTAATTTACAAAGGGTTTAGGGTATAAGGGCTTAAGGTTTATTAAGACTAAACCCTGAAACGACGTCTGAACCCGTTTTGCCCTAAACCATGAACCTGCGAAAGCAAGCCAGTGAGGTCTAATTAACCCCGAAGATCAGGCAAGCCAGCCCGGGAAAAGAACAACACGCCGGGGCTCAAAAACAACGGTGCTCTAAAAACCCGAACCTTCAACCTTTAGAGGACCTGAACCCTAAACCCTAAACCCTAAACCCTAAAAGCCTTACAACCCTGCCAGGAGCTTTCTAGCACCCAATCAGCATCCGTCATAAGAACCCTTACCGGGGCATTGAAGTAAACGAGCAGAAACAAGCAATATAGGGGCCATGGTAATTAGAATAGGGTTTAGGGGCCCCTTGTATTATAAATATAATATGGAACCCCCAAAATAGTATGGTTAATCATTTACGTTCCTACCCCCCGGGCCTAGCCTGCTTGTTGCTGTGGGGAGTGCCGGA
>CAJNDV010031661.1:26411-36980 GCA_905221635.1 Symbiodinium sp. CCMP2456
CTCGCTGGCGGCTGCTTCCCTAACCAAGGCAAACCCGGCTTCAAGCCCTCCAAGGAAGTGGGATAACCCGAAACCCTGAACCCTGAACCCTAAACCCCAAACCCTAAACCCTAAACCCCAAACCTTAAACCCTAAACGATAGATTTCATACTGTGCGAGTCCATCTCTGCTCCAAGGAGCAGCCTTCCTTTCATCAACTTCTGCTTCTGGCTGTCAGTCACCACGATGCGGAGCCGCAAAAAGTTCGAAGACTCCAACGTTTAGGGTTTAGGGTTTAGGGTTTAGGGTTTAGGGCTTACGGCTAGGATCCCCTTATAACTCAACACATATGCTTCAATCAAGGGGTTTACCACGTACTTGAGAAATAACTCAAAGCCTACTCCTAAATCGAGGGGCTTCGGAGCCCATCCTCAACGAAAACTTTACAAGGCTGGAATCCCAAAAGAACAGTTTACGTCTATCTCGTCATTTAACCCCTGAATTGTTATTTAATCTCTCCTCTACCCCAAAACTGACTGTAAATCCTAAACCCTAAGCCGTGTCGGCACCTGGGCATCTGCGGCACTGGCTGCATCCAACACTACGGCGATGCGCCGCGCACCCTGCGTAGACGCGGACTTTGTCGGGGACAGCTGGAACCCTGAGTGCACTGACTTGGGTTTAGTGTCGGCTATGGTGATTTGGTTGAGGGTTTAGGGTTTAGGGTTCAGGGCTTAGGGCATAGACTGAGTAATCAGGGTTCTAAGTACCTCGAATTAGGGTTAAAGCTAGATAGAACTATAGACTTACCTGAGCCTACCAAACCTATTTTTTTGTAGTGTCCCTACAAATTCCATATTAGGGCGCTTATAATAAGAAGCTCAAAAAAATCGGTTATGGTAGTTTAAAGTGGTAATTACTAAGCCTCCTGATCCTTTTGCGTAAAACCTCCGATTACCCAGGAATCAATCCATTATAAGGTAGGGACCTGCATAATCAGAACCGGAGTTGGGGTGTACTATACTATAATCATAATAGGGACGCGATAGGGGAGTACCATTACTAACCTTCTGACCCCTGCATTCAGATTTCTTGAACAATAAGCCCCGGCTTCCTACCACTCCTTGAATAGTAAACCACACTGAGGTTCCGCACCCGCGGCCCCTTGGAGGGTTACTTTAAGGGTTCCTTCGAAGGATTCTATAAAAGGCTTGCTGTAGGGATCTCTCTAATTAAAATAGGCTTTCAGGCCTAGATTTTGTGGCTCTAGTGGAGCTATATGGGAACTCTGCGGGGATAACACTGGAAAGTATTCCACAATGTACATTATTCTGTGCCAAGGTAGACCCGACACTAGGGCCTCGGGGCTTGCGGTGCAGTATTGATAATAATCAGGGTTTGGGGTTTAGGGATTTGGGTTTAGGGTTTAGGAAGCCTTGAAACTCAATTTCTGAACAGTCTTATATAAACACATAGCTTTTATGTGGAGGGGTAACAAATGGAATATGATGTCTTCCTTCTGCACCTCATAGCTGAATTACTTAGACCTACCCTGAAAAGACTGAAAAAACCATAAATCCTGAACCGGCCTCCCAGCAGTCGTAGAGCCTGACAATACATCCAAAGCTGCAAGCCTAAGTGCGCAAATCCTGAGCCCTAACATTCCAAACTGAACTAAACCTGAGACCCTACACCCGCCAGGACTTGCTCAGGACATTCTTGCGCCTCACCGCTGGGCTGCAGGGCGAGATCCAGGCAGTAGAAATCCTGCGCGTACAGGCGTACAGGTTTGGTTGTGCATAAGGTCTCAAGGCTGCGGGTTTTTAGCGTCGACTTACGGCGAACACAATAAACGTATCGGCCCTCAACTCACACATCGGCTTGAAACCAAGGTCCGGGCAGGCGCTTGTATGAAGGAATTTATTGATTTGACAACATTGCGTCATTTGCCCCGTCCGACAGTTTGATGCCGACATTGAGCATATCTCGGACGCCATGATGACAACACCTCAGAGATTGCGCATCATTCACCTCAGTCACGCGGGCCTCCGGCACGGAGCAGAGGTTGTAGTGATGTGGTATGCTGCTGACTAAAGTGCCCCCCCCCTCCAAACAAATGATATTTGACTGAAATATGTGGTACCGGGGGGCGGCCTGCTTGAATAAGTCCGGTTTCTGGTATAAGTATATTATATATATATATATACACACACACACATGGTACGAGTATGAGAGCTTGTACTGGTAATAACAGTATTGGTATTACAACTCGTATCTGGCAGGTGCAGTAACATCGGGAGCCCTTCGTTCCACAATCAAACCAGGTCGGACAAAGTTTCCATTATCGGGTACACCCAAGCGAACTCGGGAAACCTAAAACAGGGCCTGGAAATTTGTCTTTCCGTTATTGGGTTACCCCTCGTAAATCTCCAAATCACATTAGCTGCGACAGCTAAGAGCGAAAAGCTGTGGAACCACGCCCCTCGACAGCTAACATAGGGGCCTCAAGACCTAGAATAGGGCCTTACTATGAACAAAATAAGGAGCCATGAAGAGCAAGCACTATAGGGCTTTGGGTTTCAGGTTTAGGGTTCATTATTCCGATGTTAAGGCGTGCCACACAAATCATGTTCGTAGGTACGCAAGACCCCCATATAGCCCAAACATACCAAAACCTTAAACCCTAAACCCTAAACCCTAAACCCTAAACCCTAAACCCTAAACCCTAAACCCTAAACCCCAAAACCTTAAACCCTAATCCCTAAACCCTAAACCCTAAACCCTAAACCCTAAACCCTAAACCCCAAACCTTAAACCCTAATCCCTAAACCCTAAACCCTAAACCCTAAACCCTAAACTCCTCACTGTTTGAGGCTACGGAGTCCAAGGCCAACGTTCGGGCTCTGAGTCCTCCACGTACTCGCCCAGCATGATGTTTGCAATCCCCTGTCGGGTTTAGGGTTTAGGGTTTAGGGTTTAGGGTTTAGGGTTTAGGGTTTAGGGATTAGAGGTTAATATAGGGGCCTTAATCATTAGAATAGGGATTTGGGGGCCCATTATACTATAACTATTATAAGGAACCCCCAAATAGCATGGGTAATTATTTAGGCCCCTATATACGGGATGAGGATTTAGGGCTCGTGGTAGGCGTTTAGTATCAAACCTCAAGGGCTACCACCAAAGGGCGTGAGAGCCAACAAGCAAGCAGTGCAGCTTGCAGAAGCTGCCGTTTAGGGTCGAGGGAGAAACTGCAGCACAGTCCTAAGCCCTAGCGCAAGGCCCAGAACGAGCGGAGGCAACGTTTTCTCCATTGCCAATGCCCGGGTTCGTGGCAAAGGAAATCACCGACCGGAGCCGAGGAAGTTGTTGTAAACAAAGAAGCAACCAACAATTCTGCACCAGCAGCAGCTGTTGTTGCCACAGCTTGTGCAGGGGACCGTGCACGGATCTGCTGGGGGTTTAGGGTTTAGGGGTTTAGCGGTTTAGGGGTTTAGGGGGAGGTCGCCGGCACGTCCCCACTTGCCATCAGCGCTCTGATCTGCATCTAGGCCGCCGGCTTCTTCTTGACTGGCCCTAAACCCTAAACCCTAAACCCTGAACCCTAAACCCTAACATTGCCGCCGGCAGTTTTCTTGACAGGCACCACTGGCTTCTTCATCGCAGGCCTCGTCCCAACCATTCGGCCCTAGCTTAATAAAGCCAATGATCCGTTGAGTTCGTACGGTTGGGGTTTTTGGGTCTCTCTAAACCCCTAAGCCCCTAAACCCCTAAACCCCTAAACCCTAAACCGTGTGGACCGATTAGTTTTCTACACCAGGTTCACCTCTGAATCCCTATTAGGGTTTGGGGTTTAGGGTTCACGGGTTTCGGGTTTCTTTGTTATCGGCGAGCAGGTGATTCATCAGGGGTCTACGCAGCTCAAAATCGAAAGCCCTAAACCCTAAATCCTTAACGCAAGACCCGTGGCTTGAAGTTCAAGGTTTTGGGCTTAAGACCTAAGGAGTATGGTTTTTTTGGGTTTAGGGTTCAGGGTTTAGGGTCTAGGGTTTAGGGTTTAGGGTCTAGGGTGTCAGGGAGTAGGGAGTTTAGGGTTTGGGGTTTAGGGTCCAGGGTTTTAGGGAGTAGGGGGTTTAGGGTTTACCCGAGATGAAGACTGAACCATTGGTCATACTTTTGAATTATAATTATATGAGAATCAACAGACTGAACCTTTCGAAACGGAATTGACGGGTACAGCAGGCATACTCCGACTTGATCTGTCTCACTCAACGAACTCAAGGCAACATGGTCTCTAGACTATTATGCTTGCTACTTATCAGAACCCAAGAGCCCTAAGCCCCAGAAGCCCCAATTCATGGCTCTCACTCCGGAGGATGCTTAACCCTCCTCCAGCACCACCTCTTGAAGACCCTTTAACCACCGTAGAAGCCTTATGCCCTAATGGCGGCATGGCTCTGGCTGTGGAGAATGCGGTTGACGGCTCAGGGGCCTTAAAAGGTTTCGTTAAAGTGGTCCTGTAAGAGATCCATGATGAAGGGCCGTGGGTTCACAGTTCAAATATCTAAGGCTTGGTTTAGGGTTTAGGGTTGAGGGTTGAGGGGAATGTAATGCTTGAAAGCCCCAAACCCCAAACCCTAGACCTAGTAGCACCATGCCCATCGAGTCCCTTCTATCATTATCTGCAAGAACATCCACCCCCACAAACATACTTGAGCGCCGAAGGACCTTCTCAAACCCGAGAAACACCCTGCAACAAGACCTCCGGCAGTCGTTCGGTCAAGTTTTCTGCCGCGACCTGCTATGCGGAGAACTGTGGTACAAAAAAGAGCCTAAAATTCGCTCTCATAGAATCCCGACAAGAACCTTTATGGGACCCGCTGTATGCCAGGTTTAACAACTTTGATGGCAGTCGACTTGTGTAGAGAGAAACAAGGGGTCAGAAAAGGTTTCCGAAGTGGGGAGTGGAAAAACGGGCCTCTATGATCAGAATCGGGTTCCCTGTAAAGGGCTCCTTTATGTACGGGCCTTACTCGTTCAAAGAAGGCTTCGGAGTAGATTGAGGGTTAAGGGTTTAGGGTTCAGGCTTTAGGGTTGAGGGTTGAGGGTTTAGGGTTTAGGGTTGAGGGTTTAGGGTTTAGGGTTGAGGGATAGCAAGAGAAAATGGAGGCCGTGCATATTAGGTACCATAGGGGCCTTAAGAGTTAGAATAGGTTTCCTTTTAAACGGGTTCCTATAAGGGCTACTGTAAGGGTTTAGGGTAATAATTAGAATAGGGTCTTGGTATATTATGTTAAGGATCCCCCCCCCCCCCCGAAACAGTATTGTAGTGCATAGGAGCTCTCTAACCATTAGACTAGAAATTGAGGGTTTGTCGCACAATGGAGTATCGCCGTACAAGCACTCACTATTCTGACGGAATGAGGGTTTCGGGGTTCAGGCCTTAGGGCGTAAGACACAAGGAAAGGAGGTTCCAGCAACAGGTCCTCAGTGATCCCCCGTCAATCCAAAGTGCCTATGCCAAGCCTAGACACTACAAATCCTGGTGTAAAGTGGAACCTGATTATGTGTTAAGGCCCCAAGCCCCAAAATGTTAAATCGCCATACCCTGCATCCAAATCCCAAACCTACAAGCCCAACACCCCTCAAACCTAACCCCTGCACCCTCAAACCCAAAAACCCCAAAACCCAAACTGCAAAAACAATGCAATAACCTCGAAGCCTTAAACCCAACACCTCTAAACCCCAAGCCCAGACCTTAAAACCCTCAGAGGCCTCAAAAGGTGGGATGAAGGTGGGTCGGATTGGTCGGATTAAGGATCCCTTACACATGGACTGCTCTATTGGGACTAATCATTAAGGGGCCTTCATAATTTTGATAGGGTTCGGGGGCCCATGATTCTATAGTTATAATAAGGCGCCCCCAAAATAGTTATATAAAGTTATATAGGTAATTATTCAGGCCCCTACATTAAACCCTAAACCCTAAACCCCACCTACCTTCATCACTAAACCCTAAACCCTACACCCGAATCCTACCCTTGGAGCCCTTTGAAACGCCCTACCCCAAAACCCTAAAACCCTAAACCCTAAACCCCAAACCCTAAAACCCTAAAACTCTAAACCCTACAACCACAAACCCTAAAACCCTAAACCCTAAACGCTTAAACCATTAAACCCTAAAGCCCTAAGCCCTAAACCCTAAACCCTAAAACCCTAAAACCTTAAACCCTAAAACCCTGAACCTTAAAACCCATAGCCCAAAGGGCCTCAGCGGCAGCTTCAACCTGTTCCGGCCCCGACTCAGCTGCAAGCCTCTGTGGGTTTAGGGGTTAGGGGTTTAGGGTTTAGGGTTTAGGGTTTAGGGGATTGGGGGATTAGGGTTTAGGGTTTAGGGGATTAGGGATAGGGTTTAGGGTTTAGGGTTCAGCAGCTCCGGATCGAGCAGTTTTGCAGTACAGCTACATTCACGATCTAGACATAACACCCACCCACCCTCGATTCCCACAACATTGAGAAATACAAAGTTTCATTTCCATTTACAGCTGCACTTCATGCCGAATCCTCTGTTTGTCTACAGACTTTTGTTCCTAAACCCTAAAGGCCAGCCTAGAGCCCTAAATCCTAAACCTTAAAGCCCTGAGCCTTAACTCTAATTCCTAAAAGCCAGCCCAAAGCCCTATCCTAAACGCTAAAGGCCAGCCCAGAATTTAGGTTGAAACCTTGTAAAACTAATTTAGGGTGGCATCTTTCGCGGAACTATTTAACGGATTCAAACAACAAAATCTTTCAACTCTTGCGGTAAGACCCTTGTTGTGAACTTTAAGGACACTACAAGCTGCTGAAAACCTGGGTTTGGGTCTCTTCTGGCCCAACCCCCCCTTCTCGAGCCGAAAACCTGGGTTTGGATAAGATCTAAGCCCTCCTACGCCCAGCCCTAATGGGGGGTTGAGAATGAAAGGGCGGGGGCCACCTTCGTGGGAATTGTGGCCATATGGCCGAGGCGTGGTTTTTGTGAGATTGGGCCGAGGGGTGGCTGGCTGGATTCCCTAAACCCCAAACCCTGAACCCTCCTCTTTTGCTTCTGTCGATCTCGCGGGACATGCTCATCCCCCCTATGGTTGCCTCCTCGGGGCATGAGGCGGTGGGTAGTGCTAGCGGACTTTTCCGACCGTCAACTTGCTCATTGTATGGGGAGCAACCCTAAGCCCTACTACCCCCAAGCCCTAAATCCAAAACCCTTAAACCCTGAACCTATAGGAGCCCCTATATAAACCCTAAACCGTAAACCCTTATAACCCCCAAACTTTGCAACGTTTTCCCACTTTGGCCCTAAACCCTAAACCCTAAACCCTACCTCCCCTACACCGTAAACACTCTTTATCATATGTATTTAAACCCTATCTATTCGCGGGAAATTGGCCACCGGCCCATTCCCACGAAAATGGCCACCAAACCCGGAATTTCCCACGAAAATGGCCACCTCAGCCCCAAATTTCCCACGAAAATGGCCACCAAACCCGGAATTTCCCACGAAAATGGCCACCCCTCGGCCCATTCCCACAGCTATTTTCGTGGGAATAGGCCGAGGCGTGGCCATTTTCGTGGGAAAAAGCCGAGGGGTGGCCATTTTCGCGGGAATGGGCCGAGAGGTGGCCATTTTCGTGGGAATGGGCCGAGGGGTGGGCCGAGGGTGGCCATTTTCGTGGGAATGGGCCGAGAGTCTTCGTGGGAATTTCCGGGTTTGGTGTTCAGGACAAAGCACGTCAGTCATGCCGTTGATGAAGTCCTCGATCTCCTGTTGTCGTCTTGGAGAATTCCGATTTCTCGGGGTGGCTACTGTGACCAGTTGAACTGCTTCGGCCGCAGCATACCTCCAGAAGGAACGTTCGATCCCACGAACGCACGCGTTCGTTGTCTTGGCACCTCGCCAATTTGGAAAATGCCGTGGGTATCGTGTGGCAAGGGTCAACATCCCGAGCGCCAGTTCCAAGGTATCGCCGAGCATCTCTTCTTTCACGTTGACGACATTGAACAATTGTAGTCGCTCTGCAGCAGTCAGCAAAATCCTCATGAACCCAGCATAGGCCGCATCCGAGTGATCAGTCGCGTACTTGGAGGATCATGGGACTTGGTAAGTAGGGATATAAGTACGGCAACTGTGGTTATATCTACTTGTAACCCTGCTTACTAAGTTCCCTGATCCTCTAAGTTCTCAGGCGGAGCCCCCAATCCGACGACAAGGCGCTGCTAAGAAAGAGACCAAAAGTTCGACGACGTATGGGGCCAGGGGGCTTGGTAAGTAGGGGATTTCAGTAGGCTAAGTGGGGTCGCCAAGCACATATAGCTACAGTTACCTTGCCTTAAGCTCTTTCGCAGACTGGGTCTTGATTCATGATTCATGGCAGTTTGAGGTTCATACCAAGAATTCATGATAATAAGGAACCTAAACGGAAGGTCTCAGAGGGCTACGGTAGGGTTTAGGGTTTAGGGTTTAGATTTGGCCACCAGGCCGCGCGTGGGGTTGCTTAGGGCCTGACTTACCAAGCTTGAAACCCATGGATCGCTAAACCACAAACTCACTCACACTGAGTCCTACTTTGTCCATCAGGGGACATCGTAAGTGAGGATATAGTTGGCAGCTATAGGCTTCAATTGAACCCCAAACCCTAAACCCCTCAACCCCTCCTAAACCCTAAACCCTAAACCCGAGTACAGCCATCCAGTCCAAAAACACCCTAAACCCTAAACCCTAAATCCTCAACTAACAAACTATAAGGGTAGCTCTCTAAAGTAGGTTCCCTTTCAGGGTCCCTTTTACAAGGGTGCCGTATTTTTTTGGTGAACAAAAGGGACCCCAAAACCCGAAACCCTGAACCCCCAAACCCCAAACCCTAAACCACCCATGAACCTCAGAACGTATCAGAGCTCCAGGCTCCGACAGTCGCTGCCAGGTGCGAGGCGCCTCTGGGCAATTCGACTAGAGTTCCTTTAGCCCTAAGGCCCCCAAGGACTCATATTCTAAGGTTTTTGGCCCAAAGGCGATACTAGAAAGGGTTTTTGGGCGATCTTGAGCCTTCGGGTACAGTAGAAGCCCGAAAGTTGGAAACCTAGCGAATCCCGGCACGATGTGTCCTTAATGTCCTTAATCCGGCTTCCAAGGTTTTGGGGTTTCTATAAAGGGTTCCTTTCAAGGGTTCCTGTTGAGAGCTCCCCTTAAGGAATCTACGATTCTACGAAGGTTTAGGATTTAGGGTTTTGGGGCTCCTTTGTAGGATTCCTTTTCAGGGTTATAAAGGTTCAGGGTTACCTCCAGGGTTCCTATTTAAGGGTTTAGAGTTGCACAATTCTTTTTGTTTCTTTCAAGGGCTCCTTTAAATCGCTCTATAAGGGGCTCCTTTCATGGGTCATGTTTAAGATCTCCATAAGAGATACCAGGTGGATGTAAGGCTATGGGTAAGACTTCTTTTTTAAGGGTCACGTTTAGACTTTTTGTCTACGGATTTCTTGTACGGGCTCCTGTTGAAAGTTCACTTTACGGGTTCTTTTGGAAGGGTTTTACTAACGGGTTCGGCAATAGGTTCCCCAATGTTTAGCGTTTAGAGTCTAGAGTCTAGGGCAGTTCTATATAAGGGTTACTGCAACCGCGTAGTCTAGGGCCCTTCATAGTTGTACCATATTGGTCTAGAGATTTCAACAGGAACCCAAAGAATCCCTAGACCGCAAGCAACGAAGTCGGGACACAGAATCAAACAAGATCGTGCTTTTAGGGCCCTTTAGGGTTCAGGGCTCAAGGCCTACAGGCGGGGTCTGTCTGAAGCATCCGAATGCCGTAAACCCTAAACCCTAAACCCTAAACCCAAACTCTAAACCCTAAACCCTGAGTACAGGTTGGGACTGGTAAGTCCAAAATGCCAAATCTTACACCTGAAAAACCCAAATCCTAAAGCCTGATGCCCAGACTCCAACCCTAAATCTACGGTAGAACCCATGGGCCCCTAGTATGGGCCCTTAACCCTGGGACCCTAATATACCTACTATATACCCTATATATACCCTTAAGTAAATCCCGAGCCGGTAAGGCCTGCGAGTACAGTCAGGAAACGCTATAAAAGGGGCTTTAAACCCTTTCAGGGCGCTGTTAACCCTGAAGCTCTGAAACCAACCAAAAAAAAACGTAATACCCCTTGTGAAGCGCTGCAATTGCCCCTTAAGCACCTGCCCAAGACACTACAAACTCGAAAAATTCTGGTATGATAACCCCTCTAGCTCTTTCAAGCCCCGCAAGACCATGCAATAGAAGTTGATCCAGGACCATATGAAGACTACATGAAAACTGCAAAAACTTGAAAACAAAACAAACAACACACGCAAGAATACACAACTCCCGAAAGCAAAAAAACATTAACCCGATGCCTAAACCCAAAACCAAAACCCTGAAACCCCAAAACCGTAAACCCCAATCCAACCATTGAAAGCCTCTACGTAAAGTTCGTTCCATGCAATATAGACCCATACAAAAATCCTCATAACACCATTTAGACACACCAAAAAAGCTCTTTTCAAAGCCCTGAAACCCGAAACCCCAAACCC
>CAJNDV010031662.1:0-10524 GCA_905221635.1 Symbiodinium sp. CCMP2456
ATTCAGGGCTTATGATCTAGGGTTTTAGGACAGGGCGTGTACCTGGGAAGCAAGGTGGCCTCGGCAGCTTTTGGTAAGGAGGTGGATTCATTGAAGTGGCTCGCATCCACGACTGTAACGACCTCGGAGATGGTAATGAGTTCAGTCCAGTACCAGAGTGCAAAGCCCAAACAGCATATGAGGACCAGAGCAGTCGTCGAGGAAGTCCATGTTGAAGCAGTAGAAGCAGTAGCGACAGTAGAGTTAGTAGCAGCAGGAGCAGGAGCAGGAGGAGCAGCAGGAGCAGTCGGAGCAGTCAGAGCAGTAGGGAGCAGAGCACTACGAGCAGTAGGAGCAATAGGAGCAGTAGGAGCAGTAGGAGCAGTATTAGTAGTAGTAGTAGTAGTAGTAGTAGTAGTAGTAGGAGTAGGAGTAGTAGTAGTAGTAGTAGTAGTAGCAGCAGCAGCAGTAGCTGCAGTAAGTTTAATCGGCAGCAGTAGAAGTACCTGGTGCCGACGGGTTCTGGTAGTGGTAGTAGTAAGTCGCACTCATCGTCTTGGGTAGCGGTGATGTAACCAACTAGCACCGCCAAGATGATTGGCCGTGTGATTCGTACTAACCTTGCTTGCATTCCTGTGGAACTAAGTAGTGCCCTTGTTACCAGCTTCCACCATTCAGGACTACATCAGCTATCAGTGATGATCAAGACATCTCTGCATTGATGGTACAGAGCTCAACCCGAAAGCCAGCCAATACGAAAGCCCTGGAACCCCAAAACCCTAATGTAGCGGCCTTAATCATTAGAATAGGGTTTTGGGCTCCTTTGTAGTCTAATTATAACAAGGAGCCCTAAGCAACAAGATATGTAGCCTGTAGCTATTTAGGCTCCTATAGTAATCCTAAACCCTAAACTCTAAACCTCTAAACCCCTAAAGCCCAAAACCCTACGCAGCGGGCCTGGGGCTTTGGGGTGCTTCTCTTCTCTTCACTGAACTTAGACCCCTAGCAAAAACTATAATTTTAGCTGCTTCTTCGGGTTTATAATAGCCAAAGATTAAAAATTATTTCTAAGTACCCCTAAGTTCTGGCTGAAATTCTCTGGGCACGGAAACTTCAAGGTTCGGGGCCGCAGTTCGTTGGAGGCGCTGACTGTTTATCATCAGGGCCATCAGTAGGGTTTAGGGTTTAGGGTTCAGGGTTTAGGGTTCAGGGTTTAGGGTTTAGGGTTCAGGGTTTAGGGCCTAGGTTTAGTGTTTAGGGTTTAGGATGACTGCATTCCACAACTCTCTTTCTCCGCACGGCGGATTCTGAAGTGGTGCTGGCGTTACCGTCAGCATCACCTTTCTCACCTTTATCCTCTGCTCCGTGTGGAGGGCCTGTGTCATCTGCCTCTTCCTTCAAGGGGTCTCCCTAAAGCAAACCTAGGAAACACTTTGTGTCGGAGTTCCTCGAACCCTAAACCCTAAACCCTAAACCCCTAAACCCTAAACCTGGGGAGCAGGCGGTATCCAGGTGCAACGAAAAGGCCTTAAAGTGGTGACTTCGGTCTTTGGGGAGTTTCGCTCAGTGCTCGGAGGTCTAATTGGGCTTAAGCGTTGGGGTTTAAGCTTCAGAGTTTAGGGTTAGGGCTTATAAGGCTTAGGGGTTTAGGGTTTAGGGCTTAGGGTTATAGGGTTTAGCGCCTAGGGTTTCAGAGGCATCTTCGAGCTTACGTGCGTGGGAGTTCAAGGCGTGCCCATGTCCTTCAGGACTTACGAAAACCCTAAACCCTAACCTTCTGCCAATGGGCTTGGGACATGGGTTATCGGGCTGTCCATGTGGGGATTTCCGAAAATAGAGGACCCTAATATAGTACCCTAAATAGTAGGATCCTTATTATACGGACCCCAAATAAGGTACCCCTCAAAAATTTTCGGAAAGTCCCATGTTCTTCCGTACTTGCTGTTGCAGTCTCGAAGAGACTGAGCCTACCGCAGATGTACAAAATTCTGCATGACCCAAATATAGTATAGTACCATAAATCCCATAGCTTAGGTATATAAGGTCATGCAGGATTTTGTCCATCAGCCGTACCACTGCTTCTGAGGCCTGCACCCAATCCCCTAAACCCCAAGCCCTAAACCCTAAACCAAGCCCATCCTAAATCCTAAACCCAAAACCTAAATTCTAGATTCTAAGCCAAGGCCCATCGGCAGCAAACTCGCTGATCTGTATCCCTCATCCCTCAAATCCCTACGCTCATAAGTTTATACAGCCATAGACACATCAACAACGGCGCCCCCATATTAGTATTGACCCTGGGATCACACATCGAGCCCACCCATCATCGATGCTTGTCAAAAGTAGCCCCTTTCGTACTCCTTACAGAAACCCCAAAAGTAACCTGCATAGCACCCCTTCTAGAGTATTTAAGGGTTCCTTCGGGGCCCCTTTAGGGGTGTATTTGGGGATCGTTTACTATAAAGGCTGTCTTAGGTTTCGAAAATACGGGCTGAAAGTCTAGTGCTCAGGCAATGGAGGGTTTACTTGAACCCTAAAACACCTACCTTTGTAGCGTTCTTTACTATGACTTCCTCACATATGTCCTTGAAAGGAAAAAAGGTAGCTTGAGGATCCGGGTACCGCTTGAGGACCGGGGTACCGGTTTCAATGTGAACGTTAATTGTACTATACTATAATGTAACGATACTTGTAGAGTCCAGGCACTCCACAGGATGCACAGCCCATCAAGCACAGCTGTGTGTGTGTGTGTGTGTGTGTGTGTTTGCTCTTGCCGTGCCGTTTGGGTCAGAAGCCAGTAATGAACGACAGGACACGACCTCAACACGACCTCAACTGAGGAAAGCTGCAGATGTGCAGAAACGACGGGAGCGAGCAAACAACCGCTGCAGAGGTATTGAACAAAAAAGCTGCTCGCGTGGGTGTCAAACTATACGCGGGGCTCAATGATTACCACGCTATTAGAGGGGTTCCTTATTATTTATACTAGAAGGTTCCCGAAAACCCTATCCTAATTCTTCAGGCCCCTATATCAGGGCTTAACGGGTTTGTGAAGGCTTCTGGAGCGACTTAAGCCTCTTCATGGTTAGGGGTTCAGGGTTTAGGGCTTATAGCGTTTAGGGTTTAGGGGTTTGGGGTTTAGGGGTTTAGGGTTGAGGGTTTACTGCTTCATGTTTTGGGTTTTGGGGGTTCAGGGGCTCGGGCTCAAAGTTTGAGAGTTTGGAAGATTCGGAATTTACGGTGTATGGATTTGTCGATGGGGGGAGAGGGTGGTAAGAGATTCCGACACGCCTCAACCCCAAACTTTCCTAACCGGCCCTGAATCCTTCCCTAAACCCAAAACCCTACACTTTCCTAAGCGGCCCCAAAACCCATTCCTTAAACCCTAAACCTTACATGTGGCCTTTGTGCGCCCGAACCCTGAACCCTAAACCCCTAAACCCCTAAAGCCCTAAGCCCCTAAAACCCTAAAACCCTAAACCCCAAACCCCTAAAACCCCAAACCCTGAACCCTAAACCCTAAAACCCTAAAACCCCAAACCCCTAAAACCCTGAACCCTGAACTCTAAACCCTAAAACCCTAAACCCCAAACCCCTAAAACCCCAAACCCTGAACCCTAAACCCTGGGTTCCCCCACCAAGTCTTCCAGCTGCGACAGGGTGTCCAGCACAGGCCCTGGGGTCGGTAAGATCCCACGCAGGGGGAGTTCTCGGTTTTTTTGGTGGTTTTTGGGGGTTTTGGGGGTTTTGGGGTTTAGGGCTTTAGGGTTTTTTGGGGTTTGGGGGTTTAGGGGTTTTGGGGTTTAGGGCTTTAGGGTTTTTTTGGGGTTTTGGGGTTTAGGGGTTTGGGGTTTTTTGGGGTTTAGGGGTTTAGGGTTTAGGGTTTAGGGGGGTTTAGGATTTTGGGGCTCAGGGTTTCGGTCTAGGAGTTTTAGGGGTTCAGGGGTTTTGGGGTTTAGGGGTTTAGGGTTTTAGGGGCTTAGGGCTTTAGGGGCTTAGGGGTTTAGGGGTCAGGGTTTAGGGGCTTTGGGGTCTTGGGGTTTAAGGTTTAGTGGTGTAGTCGACCCTGCGTACCCTGAAATCTCAGCAAGCCTAAACCCGTGAAGCTCGGTAGAACCCTAAACCCTAAACCCTAAAACCCTAAACCCTAAACCCTAAACCCTAAACCCCTAAACCCTAAACCCTCCATGAAGGCTTTATGGACATTCTTACAGAATGCTGTCAGACAGTCGTCCACAACATCCCACCGGGTTTGCCATCTGAAGCTAACCACAGTTTAGGGTTTAGGGTTTAGGTTTCGATTTTAGGGGTTTAGGGGTTTAGGGTTTAGAGGTTTAGAGTGTAGAGCTTTAGGGGTTTAGGGGTTTAGGGTTTAGAGGTTTAGAGTGTAGAGCTTTAGGGTTTAGGGGTTTAGGGGTTTAGGGGTTTGGGGTTTACGGATGACCCTGATGCCCTTCAAGCTCTTATGAACCCCAGTACAATCCGCCTAAGCCCTACGAAGCCCACCTCAAGTCCATAGATTCTCATTGAGCCCCAAAGCACTAAGCCCTGATCCCGGGACCTGAACTGATGCGCGACAGAGCCAACATACTCAAAGGCCCTGGCGCAACTCAAAGCAGTTAATGAGAAAGCAATGAGAGAGGTACACATGCAAGGGGAGAGAGAGAGAGAGAGAGCGACACAGAGACAGACAGAGACGGAGAAACAAACAAAAAAAGCGGTATGACACGCAGAGGCGCGCATGATACGAAGACCACAGCGACACCAACTGCAGAAGGGGGTCAGCAGAAAAACAGCCGCTAAACGACCCCTATCTTAATCCCTAAGCCCCACACCCTCAAAAACAACCCCAGCCCTAAACCCTAAACCCTAAATCCTAAACCCTTAACCCCAAACTCTAAACCCTCGACTCTAGGCCCTAATCCCCTAAGCCCAAGTCTCTAAACACAATCTTACACCCCCCCCCCTGCATGCTGAGGTGCCCGGGTCGCAGAGGCCGCTCGTTTCGATGATGATCAAATCCTTGGGGTCTAGCGCTTAAGGGTTTAAGGGTTCTGAGGGCTTAAGGTTTCGGGTTTGGGTTTAGGGTTTAGGGTTTAGGGTCTTGAGGGGTTTAGGGCTAGGGTGTATGATGATCAGGTCCTGCTTTCGAGTTTCGGATTGCAGTTCAGAGATTAGAGACTCGGGTTTCGGGTTTAATTATACCATAAGGCTTCCCTTTCCCTTCTGCGGTGTAGGATTGCAGGCTTTTAAGGGTTTAGGGTTTATCGGGTTTGGGTTTTAGGGTTTCGGGGGTTTAGGGGAAGTTTAGGGTTTAGGGTCTTGGTGCACGAAAACGGGCAGCGTACATGACGAAACTAGAGTTCCTCCCACGTCGGTTCGTAAACCAACTGTCCAGGGCGTACGGTTCATCGTGTGTACTATGGAACCCCTACTTATTAGAAGTGTTCTATACAGGAGCCCGAAACCCTATTGTAACTACCAGGGCCCCCGTATCAGGACTTTCCTGGACCCTCCATCTACCCTCAAATTAGACCCCAAGTGCCCATTAGTTGGGACCATATACCCTTGTTTGAGGGCACAAGGAGGGTCCGGCGTCCTGGGTTTGTTAGGACCGTTGAGAGCATGCCTTTGGGCACAGCAAAGGCAGTTTTCAAAGCTCTGAACAGAAGCCCAAAGCTGCTAGAGGCCCCAACTACCCTCGATTATAGCCCTACATACCCACTAGTAAGTATTAAGGACCATAAGGGCTCTATTAAGGGCCATTGGGGGGTCCTGGCTTATCCTAAAGTCGCATTGCAGGAGTCCCTCTTCTGGGATGAATCTTGCGCCATGGGATGCCGAGCCCCTGAGCCGGCGCGTCCAGAGTTCCCGCAAGAGACAAACCGACAGGCATTCGCTTGCAATTCGTGTAGGGCTTTGGCTGAAGAGCCTACCACACAAAGAACCCTAAACCCTAAACCCAAGGTGCGGGCAAGATTTTCGACCTGCTCAGCATGGGCCTCGCATGGCTGAAAGGGTGCATCGGACGGGCTTTGTTAATGAGGCGGGGATCCGATGAATATGGACAGTTTGGCATTTCAGGGTTTAGGGGTTTAGGGGTTTAGGGGTTTAGGGGTTTAGGGGTATAGGGGTTTAGGGTTGAGTGGTGTAGCTTGGCATGTTTATCCGTCTTTTGCCTTATCAAGACATGTCTTCCTAGACCCTCCATCTACCCTCTATTGAAACCGAAGTACCCATTAGTTGGGACCATATACCCCTGTTCGAGTCCTGGTTATAACTCCCCATCCATGGCCGGCAGCGACGGGAATGCCGTGCTCTTCCAGGGTTCAACGGCGACCCTGATTTAGAGAACCAATGTAGGCGCTTTGGTAATTAGAAGGAGGTTTTGGGGCCCATTATACTATAATTGGAAAAAGGAGCCCCCATAGTATAAGTAATTATTAAGGCCTCTACACTACCCCTGCAACAATAGCAAACACAGAACCGAACATAACGTCTAAACTCAACATTCCTTTGTGCCTCAACAAACCATGCATGCTACGTGCGCACATGGCATGTGGTCTTGGGGCTAAGGGGAGTTTAGGGAAGCTGGGCTTTGCTGTAGCAGTAGGGTTTTATAGGGTTTAGGGTTTAGAACTGTAGCATCATCGCCGACATCTTTGTGCACGGCAACTTTTCGTCAATTGATCTGCTTTTCATGATGGGCGTCGACAGTTGAACACGGTCTTGGAGGAAGGGTCCCCTTGAATGATAGGAGTGCTAGCAGCTTCAGGGCACCATGAAGATCTCTTACATAATTTGAATACGGTTACGGGATACTCTATCAAGGGGGACCGTAAGGGGATTGGTATTACTAATACTGTAGCTCTGAGTCAAACCCCGATATCAGGCCCTAAACCCTAAACCCTAAACCCCGATATCAGGGTCTACCGGGGCCTAGCCACACTTCCGCGTCCAGGTCTGCAGGACTTGATCCTCCCGCCTGCAGCAAGAGTCGTAACTGTCGCTCTAGGTCGGCATTCACCTGTGCGGTTTAGGGTTTATAGGGTTTAGTGTTCAGGGTTTAGGGTTTAGGGTTTGGGGATTCTGTGCGGCAGTGCGACTGCCCATTTAGGTTCAGGGCCTTAGGGTGCGATTATCGCATTGAGGAGTCAGTCCAGAATGTATTCAGGGTGTGAGTTTCCAGACCCAGAAAGCCCACAAGCCCTGAATGAAGAACTACAATTCTTTTTAACTATGCCATAAATAGTAGTGAGGAAGAGTAGTGAGGAAGAGTAGTCCAGCTGTACTTCATGGTCTCAAGGAACACGGTAGGCCTCCTAGCCAAAGGTAGAAAAGAAACCCATGGCAAACACAAATGTAAGATGGCATCGTGGGTCGGAAACATGGAGAAAACACAAATCCCATAACCCTGGCCCCCTCTCCGGGCCAAGGCCCTCTTGAGACCCTATGGGCAGTTCTCTAAATTAGGGGTCCCCAATATAGTACGGCACCCCGTATGAAAAGGACCCTAAAACAGACCCTAATTTAGAGAGCTGCCCCACCTACCCATATCGCTGAACCATGCCCAAGCCACTCAACCCAATGGCCAGCATCGTCCGCAAACCTAACCCTAAAAGCTAAACCCTGGCGTTACGGTTCAATCTTGGGGTCGGACAAAGTTATTCGTAGTGGCGTTCCTCCCTTCAGCTGTACTACAATGTACCCTGTTCTAGCTACTATGGCCCCTCTACTGAAGCTTTGGGGTAGTTATTGGCGTGTAGGGAGGTACGTCACTGTACTTAGAGACAGTGGAAAAGGAGCAAGATCGGAGAGTTCAGGCTTGTTTTGGCAGAAGAGCTCCTGAACCCTAAACGCTGAATGAACTCTAAACCCTACTAAACCCCTAAGCCCGGAACCCTAAACATTGAATAAAGCCTTGAACAGCTACAGTTGTAGGTTCCGTCTCGTGAGTTCCTGCTTACTTAGACCACGTCCTTAGATTTTAGAGCCACCCAAACCCCAAAGCCAAACCCCTTTACCCTAAACCCCTCAACCCCAAACCGAAACCCCTATACCCCCAAGCCCCTTAACACTAAACCCAAAACCCCCACACCCCTAAACCCTAAACCCCCGAACCCCAAACCCTAAACCCCTAAACCCTACACGCCCCAGCCGGGCACCAGAACTGTCTTGGGTTTGCGGTTCCTTTAAGAAGCTCAAAACCTCGACCCTACCATAGTAGTTCATTTTTGGGGTTTAGGGTTTAGGATTTGGGATTTGCGGTTTGGGGTTTAGGGTGTAGGATCCTAAATCTGAACCACAAAAAGGAACTACAATGGAACTTCTGGGGATAAGCCCTAAACTCCAAACATGCTTCAAGGTGCAGGGTTAAAGGGGTTACGGGTAGGGTTTTAGGCCCTCGGAGCCTGTGAGGAATGAAGTTTCGAGCCGCAGATCTCACAACCTTTTGGTAATAATATTGCGGCCGTAATAATCTTGAGAGGGCTCCTTTGCATGGTTCCTGTGAGGGCTTTGTAGGGTTTGTAGGTTCATTGTCAGGCCTTGATTTCTAAGGCCTCAATACTTGAACTGGGGTTTGGGGGGTCGGTTACAGCACAAAAATGAGGAAATCAGTCAATAGATAAATAGTAAACACATATATCTAGCCATATGAGGACCCCTAAACCCTAAACCCTAAACCCTAAACCCTAAAACGCGAACAGTATTACGAACGATGTTCAGCCCCATCGGTATTCTACCGGGCGCCTCGCAGCACATGCAGCCGTTGTCCAAAGTGACCACCCTTGCAGGCTTAGGTTCTTAGGCTTTAGGGTTCAGGGGTTTAGGGATTAGGGTTTAAGGTTTAGGGTTTAAGGTTTAGTGTTTTAGGGTTTTAGGGTTCGTTTAGGGTAGGGGAGGGTTTAGGGTGCGTGTAGGGTTTCCCAGGAAACACGAACCCCTCAATAAACGGAGCAGGCAAATATGCCTTAAACCAAAAATTAGTCCGTATTCCAACCAGAAATTAGGTCGTATTCCCGGATCCACGAGTCTCACGTATTTTGGTCTTAGCGCGCGGAAGCCTGTAAGTACAACAGTGTCTCTACGTGGGGTTGTAAGGTGACCCTTGCATCTTCTTCGGCTACCCTGAAACTGGAATACTACCCTATCTAGACCCTCCATCTACCCTAGACCCCAAGTACCCATTCCTATTTGAGGGTCTACCATCTGCACTGCCGTGGACACCTTGTCGTGCACCAGGCGGCCCGTCCCCTGGTCAGTGTACTTCTTCACCTCGCGGTAGAAGTCCACGAGCTGGTCCGAGGGCAGGGAGTTAAAGTCCTGCGGCAGGTCCAGCTTGCCCACAAAAGACCTCAGCCGGTTGCAAAGCTTGCAAAGGAAGCTGTTCTTGGACTTCTGACACAGCTCCAAGAGATCGAAAGTCTGCTGGCACTTGCTGCACCGCCGCACCTCAGTTGGAGCTTCCGCGCTCTGAAGGCTTCTTTGAGGCCCTCAAACCGAGTCGAGCCAGGAATGCAGCGGGCCTCGAACTTTCACCTGTACAGCCCTCAGCTACCGCCTATGCTACTTGTCGCCTAGATGCCCCTATTAAAGACCATAAAGTCTCATTAACGGGCACTTGTGAGTGTGATGCTCTAGGGTTTTGCGGTTCCTGATTATCGTTGCAGTAGAGTATCCCGGCCCCCCACCCTAAACCCTAAACCCTAAACCCTAAACCCTAAATCCTAATTATAGAGGCCCCGACGTTGCCACACCTAAGGCCCCCCCAGCCTCTGCTCGTCCACGTGCCCTTGCCAGCGAATCAGGTCGCCGTCGATATCCTGAGAGGGTTTAGGGTTTAGGGTTTAGGGTTTAGGGAAGGTGTTGGCTTTTACCTGGACCCCAAAACGTAACGTATGCAGAATAACGGCCGTTTAGCACGGATAGAAGTTTATGCATCTATCGCATCAAAATGGCTTCGGGGTTGAGGGTTTCCATGGGATCTTTGAGGGTTCTATGATAAGTTCTACGGGGGATCTTTGGCTTCTCTAATCGTTCTTGAGGTTTCTTTATAGGGTTGAGAGCCCTTTTTGGGAGGGTTTGGGGCTTAGGGCTGCGTTTTTTCCGTGCTTTTAAGAGGCTTCTTGGAGTTCTATGGTCTAGGTTTAGGGTTTAGGGTTTAGGGTTTAGGGTTTAGGGTTTAGGGTTTAGGGGGCTTGCGCAATGCCAGAGAAACCCCCCTAAACGCGGCGCTGCTGTTGTTGCGGTCGCAGCTGTCCTTTTCCACCTGCTTCTTTACCCGGCCGAGGCGAGGGCTGGCCCATGAAACTCAAGGTCGATCCAAGCATCTAGTGCCAGACAAGGAGCCAAAGGGGACAATCCCTGCAGCACAGAGTTGTGTGTGCAGAGTCTGCAACTGGCACCAGACTTGCCTTTGGGCTTGTAATGCAGCAATTCTTGGCGTGCTCGCTTGGGGTGCAGACCTGTGGACCCAAAACCCTAAACCCCAAAATTTAGGGGTTTAGGGTTGAGGGTCTAGGGGTTTAGGGTGTAGGGGTTCAG
>CAJNDV010031662.1:18873-23873 GCA_905221635.1 Symbiodinium sp. CCMP2456
TAAACTCGTAAACCCCTGAACCCCTAAACTCCTAAATCTCTCAACTCCTAAACCCCGAAGCCCTAAATCCTGAACCCTAAACCCTAAACCCTAAACCCTAAACCCTAAACCCTTAAAGCCCTAAACCCAAACCCCTAAACCCTAAAACCCTACACCCTAAACCCTAAAACCTAAACCCTAAAACCCCGAACCCCTAAACCCCTAAACCTTAAACCCCTAAACCCCTAAACCCCTGAACCCCTAAAACCCTAAACCCTACACCCTAAACCCTAAAACCCCGAACTGAAAGACTCCTGCTAAAATCTTTACAGGACCCCGAACAAGGGCCCTTTCCCAGAGGCTCCATATATACTACCATTATGGCGGTTTAGAGTTTAGGGGTTTAGGGTTTAGGGAATTAGGCCCCTAAAGCCATAATCAGTATGGTCTTCCGGGACCTAATTCCATAATGGCAGTCTCTTGGGGGCCTCTGGGTTGACAGTGCCTTAAGCCTGGAGCCCCGAGACCTCAAAGCTCAACCCCTCAGCCACAGATCCTGACCGCTCGAGCCCTGAACTCAGAAGTCTAACTGTTTAGGGTTTAGGGGTTTAGGGTTTAGGGGTTCAGGGTTTAGGGTTCTGGGTCTAGGGGTTGAGGGTTTCGGGGTTCAGGGTTTCGGGGTTTAGGGCCCAAAGCCAGAACTGCGGGTCCCGAGCACCGGGAGGAGGTGGCTCTTCCTGGCAGGGTTTGTATGGGTTTAGGATTCTGGCATTTGTATAGTAATTAAGATGTTTTAGGATTTAAGATTTAAGTCTGTGGGTTCGAGGGTTTAGGGTGTTGTAACAGGGCTTGATGAAGATTTTCTGAGAGATGTAGTCTAGGACATTTTCAGGTGGGTAGTTACCGTAGGAGCCCTATATACCCTAAGCCCTCAACCCCTAAAACCCTAAACCCTAAACCCCTAAAACCCTAAAACCCAAAAACCCTAAACCCTAAACCTTAAACCCTAAACTCCCCACCTGTAGTTTGCTTGAATTCAGCGTCTCTTGAGGGCCTTAAGGGGTTTCAACCTGGACTCATCAGGCTTCCATCCGGGCTTTACGCTAAGGGTTGCGCCTCTTGCAGGGTTTAGGTTCAGGGTTTAGGTTCAGGGTTTAGGTTTGAGGGTTTCGAGTTTAGGGGTTTAGGTTTATAGGGTTTAGGACTGTAACTTTGAGAGTCCAGGAGTCTTGGGGAAAACGGTTGTTGAGTGTCGTGTAGGGGCTGACAAGCCACAATATTCCTAAACGGAGATGCTCCAACATTGAATGTGGGTCTAGCGTGCCAGTCTTCTAAGTACGAGGCTGGCAGATCATGAAGCTTGCGGGTCAGGCATACCCATAGGCCCCATAGTAGTTCCTTTTTGGGGTTCATGTTTAGAATCCTATAACTGGGCTTTGAAGTAACCAGGGAGACAAAAGTATAGACTTTTATTTCATAATGGTTCCTTTAAGGAACAGTTCCAAAAAAAGTATTAAGGTATGGTACACCAAAGCCTAGATAAGGTAATCCAAACAAGGAACTGCTATGGGGCCTATGGGTAAATGCTTCCTCCTATCTTCGCTCCAAAACCTCCTCAGGAATCTCCGTTTCTCAAGTTTCTGGTGCCATTCATATCCGGGATGAGGCACTCAACCCTAAACCCTAAACCCTAAACCCTAAACCCTAAACCCCAAACCCTAAACCCTAAACCCGAAACCCCTAACCCTAAACCCGAAACCCTAAACCCTAAACCCTAAACCCTTAAACCCTTAAACCCTAAACCCTAAACCCTAAGAGTGCGATGCAGAAAGCCTTAAGGATCGTTTACGAAGCCGGTGGAACCCTAGACCCCTTCAGAAAACGAAAGCCAGGGTTTAGGGTTTAGGGTTTAGGGTTGACGAAAGCGTAAGTATTGACGCTCAAATAGCACCCGTCTTCCTGGGGTTTAGGGCTTGGGGTGGAGGGCGTTTGGGTTTTAGGGTTTTAGGGTTTATAGGGTCTATAGGTTTTAGAACTTAGAGTAAGTCTTGCGACTCTCTACTAAGCCCAAGCCCCAAATAAACCCCTAAACGCCCCAAAACCCTAGTCTCTTTATGAAGGCCCCTAATATAGAACCCGATCATAGATCCCTTATAGAACCCATTGAGGATCCCTTTAAAGGAACCCTGTTCTAATTATTAAGGCCCCAATATTACACCCAAAACCCAAGACCCTAAACCCTAAACCTACACCCTCATCCCGAAACCCTAAACCCTAGGCCCTCAACCCTAAACCCTAAACTGTAGGCCCTAGCCTCCTCGTCGTCATCGTCGTCGGGGGAATCATCCAGGTCGTCCTCTGCCGACTTCTCGGGAGGACCTGGCTCGGGGCGCCTTTCTGCCGGGGGGGGAGGGGCCTTAAACGCCTAAGTAGGGTTTATGGTTTAGGGTTTAGGGTTTAGGGTTTAGGGTAGAAAGAATCAGAGTTCATCTAAGGGCTCCTCTAACGGATCTATAGCATTCCACTAGGGGTCCAAGATAGGAGCCTGATTAAGAAACCCTGGGTCTTGATTTGTTGGCTCTTCATATGGATTACACTATTTTGGGGTCATAAGACCAGGGTTTCTTAATCAGCTTCCTACATTCACCCTATAAACCCTAAACCCAGAGAGGGGAAAGGTTTCCCAGCTTGCAGGTTTGGGGCCTAGGGCTGTAGGATTTGCAACAGCCCTTTAGGGTTTTAGGGTTTAGGGTTTAGGATATAGGGTTTAGGGTTTAGGGTTTGCCCTTTGGACGTCAGCGTGTGTCTCGGGAGTTGCGCTGTCGTTGTGTATGGGGTCGAGACCAAAGTGCCCTACATCCTGTAACTTCAGGATCTAACCCTAAGGGTCCAAGTACCCTCATAATCATATACTCTCCCAAATATTGACGTAGATAACTACTACCCGCAACCAAAGTACCTTATTATTGTGCCCTTTGGACCCTTTAGGTAACTAGGGCATAGCATAAACGGTCGTCCACTTAAGCCCCTTGACTTTAATGGTTTTTCTAGAAACGCCTCGTAGGTTTATGGGGTTTACCCACTCAACTTCTCGTAGATTTGAGTCCGTCTAGAAAAAAACAAGCTCGGAAGGCCAAACAAGCAAAAGCGCAAAAACTAAACCCTAAACCCTAGTCCCTAAACCCCAAACCCCTAGATGAAGAACGCGAGCATTGCGTCCCGTTTTTCTTCCTGTGTCTCCCCATCCCACAGTTCCGTCATGGCCACGAACTGAGGGCTGTGCTTGTAGGGTTAGGGTTTAATGTACGGTTGGTGATATGAATCCTACCTTACCTTAAGGACCCTAAAAGGGAATTATGGTATATTCCTTATTATGGGTAGTGCAGGATTTATATCATCAACCGTAGTGCTTGTAGGGTGTTGGGCGCCTTCATATAGTATAGTTATAATATAAGGAGCCCTAAAGAACAAGATTGCTAATCATCGAGGCTTCTATATTAGGTTCTATGAGGTGTTGTCGAAGGGTTTCTGTAAGGGTTCCACAAAGGCTTGGGATTCAGATAAGGCTTCGGATTTATGGGTATCCTCCCCTAAACCCTAAACCCTAAACCCTAAACCCTAAACCCTAAACCCTAAACCCTAAACCCTAAACCCTAAACCCTAACCCGGCGCCTGACTCAAGATCTGAAGTCCGAAAGCAAACTCCCTCGTTATTGAAAGTTTCGAACCTCAGCGTCTTCGTGTCTACCCATAGGCCCCATAGTAGTTCCTTTTGGGGATTTTTTTAATAGGATCCTAAATGCAAAACACATCAAAAGGAACTACTATGGGGCCTATGGGTAGGGCCTATACAGGGGCTTAGGGTTTGCAAGATTTGAATCCCAAGTCGATCCGGACTAGACCTAAACTCGAACACGTAAAGCCCTGGCGCACCGTTGGCGAATGACGTGACCAAGCCCTGCAGCACAGTGGATGTCAGGAGTCAGAACACGGGTGCAGGCTTTAGAATTCGGTTTTGGGGTAGGTTTGTGGTGTTTGGGGGTTGGGATGCTTGGCGGCTTTGGGGGTGTTCAAGGTTCTATTTTGTCTTATAATTCAGAGGCTGTAGAGATCTAGGATTCGGGGGTTTTTCTCTCTTTCACAGACTCTTTTGGCGTAAGGTCTGTACCCACAGGCCCCATAGTAGTTCCTTTTTGTGGCTTCTATTTAGGATCCCACAGCCTTGAATCTTAAGTCAAGTCTACCTGCACCTACCAAATGCCACCCTTTGCGCAGCGGCCCCGACATTAGGAGCCGCCCGCAAAAATGAAGGTTCCCAGGAACGGTTGCTCTGCTCATGTAGTTGTTGTTGAGATTGAGGGATTACATGCGCACGCCGGGATTAGGGATTAGGGCGCTTAGGGATTCGGGTGTCGGGATTACGGTTTTTGGGCTTTCGTGCGGACCCCAACCCCCAAACGCCCGCACCTCTAACACCAGAAATGCTGAAAGCCCTACAGCCCTGCTCCCTTACCCGCAACGGCCCTCAAGCCCTAAAATACAATAATATACAGGCCTTAATGATTACCTTACTCTTTTGGGGGGCTCCTTATTATAATTATATAAGGGGGTCCAAAACCCTATTCTAGTTATTAAAGCCCTAAATACAAGACTTCCTCGATGAAAAGCCATATGAAGCCCAGGTGCCCTTCGCGTTCTTTTTACTAAGCCCCCCCAAATCCTCAGACACCGTAAACCCTAAACCCTACAATCTCTCCAAAACCCTAAACCGTCCACTGAATCCTAAAACCCTAACGTAGGGGCCTTAACAATTAAAATAAGGTTTAGGGGCATCTTATACTATAATTACAATAAGAACCCCAACATAGTATAGGTAATGATCAAGGCCCCGATACTAGACCCTCTAGAGTGCATCAAAACCCTGAAACACCAAACCCCTAAACCCTGCACTGGCCCACTGCTGTAGGGGTCGTAGTAATCAGAATAGGGTTTTGGGGGCTCCTTTTTATGTTTACCATGTG
>CAJNDV010031662.1:28873-32293 GCA_905221635.1 Symbiodinium sp. CCMP2456
GAACACTACCAATATCAATGACAATGGCGACAACGAAAACAAGAAACACAATTATAAAACCCCTAACAATAGCATTAATACTAATGCTACCACTAACACAGAACAACAAGAACAACAATGACAATCACAAGCACCAGGACAATGCTGATGGTAATTTCAACGACACTACTAAATTGCTTGCAAGAGATAGCAATAACAATAACACTAGCAATAATCATGCTCTACTACTACTGATGCTGCTACTGCTGCTACTGCTGCAACTGCTGCTGCTGCTACTACTACTACTACTACTGCTACTACTACTGCTACTACTATTGCTACTACTACTGCTACTGCCACCACCACCACCACCACGACGACGACGACGACTACTACTACTACTACTACCACTACTACAACAACAGCTACTGCTACTACTACCACTACCACTACCGCCACTACTACTACTACTACTACTACTACTACTACTACTACTACTCCTACTCCTACTCCTACTCCTACTCCTACTCCTACTCCTACTCCTACTTCTAGTCCTACTCCTACTCCTACTCCTACTCCTACTCCTACTCCTACTCCTACTCCTTCTCCTTCTCCTACTCCTCCTCCTCCTACTCCTCCTCCTACTCCTATTCCTACTCGTGCTCCTACTCCTACTCCTACTCCTACTCCTACTGCTGCTGCTGCCGCCGCTGCTGCTGCCACTACTACTACTCCTACAGCTGCCACAACTACTCTTAATTATGTTGACAGTACCGTTGCACAGCAGCTGCGCCAGTCTTCGCGATCGTCCTCGTCGTCGCTGTCATCGCAGCAGTACGTAGCGCCGGTCACATGCCCAATATCGTAAAAACTCCCAAACGACAACTGAGCCTGCGCAACAGCATATGCATGTTCGGTGGAGACTGGTCGAGTTCGTGACTGTCGCACCTCCAGTGTTCAACCAAGCCGCCCCTTAATCTCAAGTCCGAACACCGCTCCCTAAATCCGGAAGTTTAGTGGCCACTGGCCATGCACTGACTCAATTAAACAGCCTGCTAGTAATTCTCTGCAATTCTGCAGTTCCACTTGTAGCTTTTGAATTCGCAGCAAACGCAGCAAACGATCTTGAGCTGAGCTTCCTGATTGCCCAGTCCCCCTGTGCAAGGAAAGTTTGACGCGATGTTTGCTGTTGCAGGGCACAGACACCAAGCTGCTTCATTGCCCTAGATGAAGCTGCTGTGTGCTATGACGACAGCTAGCATCACGGTCAATCTTTCCCCTCGATGCCTACCAGCCCTTGCTGCGGGCAACCGTCTCATGATGACCACTGACATCGGGGCCCTCCGAGGACACGATTGCTGGACTCGCTCTTATTGCCGTTGTGGTGGTGGTATAGCGAAGAGAAGGCTGAGATGATAACTTTTCGACTTCCGCTTAACGTTTTATGTCTTGCCGTGCCCGAGGTCCACCCAAATCGACAACAACCCGGATTCCGCAACATGCCATGAGGTATGAAGCATGGATTTCGTATGAAAAGCATCCCTATTGACACATCCAAGACACTTGAATGAACCAAACCCCTGCCCTAACATAGGCGCTACTTCTATGATCCAACGCTCTTCGGGTCGGAGGGACTGCTCGTCACTGGCATCGAGCTTTTGTACATGCAGCATGCAGATCACTCCAGACTGGAACCCTTGCTCCGTTTCTCTCGTGATGTCCACTACTGTATTTTCGCGTAGAAGCCCTAGAAGGATACCTCCAGCATACCCTCATCAATACTCTTAAGAAGTCGTACGGCGACAAACACTCTCCAACACCCTTACACTAGGAACCACTCACCTCTCTCAATTGGCTGTTCATGGACCTACCCCACAGAGAGCCCACTACACCTTCATCAAACGACGCTGTTGAAACTGTATACCAGTATGGCTTACTATCGCTCTATAAAGAAATACGGCCTAATGCAATTAAAGACTATTGTGATCTCCGCTTCTTCCCGGCATCTCAGCGGCTGTGAGAAGGGGAAAGCAACGAGGGTGTGGATCTCTCCAGCTCACAGCCTCTGGGCCCTCCTCGGCTGCCAGCCGACCTGCCTTCTAGGTTTTCAAGGCCTGGGGTTTACAGATTGGCGGGGCTCGACGTTTGGAACTTTCTTTTGTCGAGCTTTGCTGTTGTGTTGGTCTGAATGAACGGGCGTCTCAAGGGCAGCCAAATCTGAATCTGCATGCAGGCAGGGTGAGTCGCGGACTTGGGGCATGATGTGGAAGATGCCCTTTCGAAGCATGTTGTTGCAACGTCGGTTTTCGTGATCAGATGGACTTCACATGCTCATTAGCCCGCATATTACAAGTCGAATGTTTGAAACTCGTACTGAAACAGATGTGTTTGGGTACAAATCAGTCTGTCTGTCAGGGTCTTCAGCATGCCAGGAAAAAGGGCCCTCTGCAACGACAGTGCAGTTCAGACGCTGTGGAAAGCCCAGCCCAACTCTGATTTCAAGAGATCTCAAGAGCCCTCATGGTCTAAGGACCCAGAATTTCAAAGTCCAGCTGTTCTCTTGGCATGCAAGCAGACCCTGTCACTGATCGACTTCCAAACTACGCCACAGACGTATCCGAATGCGTCTGGCGCATGGACGTTATCAGCGCCTGCAATGAGATGAGGCGTCGGCGCTGATCGACATCAGGTTTAGTGAGCTTTGGGTGCAGGGTCTTGATGCCCCACCTATTAAGCGATCACTTGAGTGAGGACCCTCAACAAGACCAAAAGGTTTCGGGTTTTGGTGCTCGGGCCATGGAGGATTGCTTCTACAATGAGTTTGGCACCGCACTCACCAAGGCCTGAGTTGAGCAACTAGGTTCAGCCCCGCACCCAAAGCCATCCTGAAACTCTGAACCCTGACGCCCCGATCCCAATCAACTCTCTGTGCTCCTGCTTAGAAATGGGCCCGGCTCCAAGCAACCTGAACCTCGAAGTAGAGTTCCGGGCTTCTCCACTTCTTAAACACAGCTTGGGGGCTTGGGTTCAGGGGGGCCTGTGGTTTCAGAGGATCGAAGCTGGAATGCAGCTACAGACAGGAGGCAAAGAATGGAAAAGAAAGCTGGAGCATAAGCCCTGAGCCCTTACACTACAGCCTCAATCTTCCACGCAAAGCCCTCAACCGCGAAACTGCAAACTCGCGGTGACTCTGAACAACTGCCTGGCCGTCGGTGAAGTTCAGCTTTTTTGAACTGCTGATGCAGAGTTGAATCTCCTGTGAACAGATTCGAAATCTGAACTTCAGGGCTTAGGCGAACCATGGACGGCATGTCTTGAGCCTGGTGCAAATGTGGAAATCAGCAGATCGTGCCGCCACGCGGCTCGGTGGTCGCAGTATGTAGCAGAATCAGAAGTTGCAACACTCTATTGATCCATGCTTGAACAAGTACTGCAGTATGA
>CAJNDV010031663.1:14946-55951 GCA_905221635.1 Symbiodinium sp. CCMP2456
AAGAAAGACGGAGGTAGATCATGGGGCGGGGGCTGACCAAAAATTTATAGAAAAAATATTTAAATTTAGAAAATTCGAATTTAATTATTAATTTTTATTTGATTTATTATTTTTTTATTTTTTTTTAGAGAATATTAGAGTGGATCTTTTGTAAAATTATTGAAAATAATTTCTTTTTATAAGAAAATATAGTTCGTATTATTTCAGTGATTAATTTTATGGTTTATGGATTACTATTGCTTAATCGAACTTGATAGAGAATTATCTATAAAGTATATGCTCGAATATTATAAAAATGAATAAAACTATAGCTTATATAAGAATATTTGCCTAGCGGTCGTAGCTTTAGAATCTAAATATGAATTTAATTTTTTATATGAAATATGCATTTAAAATACTATTCATTATCTGGATGCCTTTAATTGCAAGAATTAAATAAATTCGAATCAAATACGAATCCGGACCCAGATATGGATCTAGATCCGAACCCGGACACGAGCCGGACACGAACCTAGATACAAATCGGACCCCCAAATGCTCAGATATTCAAGTATGGGGGACTATCAAAAATCTCTAAATCTAAATCAGATATACAAAAATTTATTCTACGAAATATTTTTTAAATAAAAACCATATAACCAAATCAATATCATGACTTATAGAAAATGCAACCAAATCGAATTTAATACGAGCTGGGCCCGTATCTAGATACGAATATAAATACGAACCAAATACGAATTCAGATACAACCCGGACCCGAAGAATCACGAACCAAATATTAACCCGGAGACGGTACCAATCACGAACCCAAATACGACCCCGGACCCGAATCAGACGACAACCCCGACCCGACTAAATCGCCTAGCTCAAGCTACATACTCCAAAAATAAAAATTATTCCCTAAATATACTATACCTATAATACCGGCCCATCTTATTTTGAATTTACGGAATATTTTAATCAATTATTCATGATAGAAAATTTCTAAATATTAAAATCCCAGAAATTTCTGTGGGACCACAAATATTTGAATTATTTAGAATCTAAATTCGGCCCATAAGAATTTATAGAAAGCAGAACCAGAAAAATTAAATCGCGCACAAACCCCACAGACATATTTAATCGCAATTTTTAATAAGAGTGTTTCTAGAATCAATCTTTATTTTGAAATCAAATATATTAAATAAGAACTCTATAAAAATATAATGTAGCTACTTTATCCCGCTGCTGGAAGCAGCGAGTCCACTCTAATATTTCGATAATTTGGTGAAATTAATTTTTCGAATATACGAAATCTATTTATGATAAAACTATTTAGTTATTAAATCGTATATCGGAAATGCTTATAATTCCCTTTCGTTCTGCCAGTAACGGGCGCCCCAATCATCAATTTGCCTCAGGATGCAGATAAACCAGGCTGAGATTTAGGATGTAGGGTCGATATTACTTGCTCTGCCTTAGGCTGTTGGATTGAAAAGCAGCAGTAATTTGGGCGTGTTACCCGGGCGCGTAAACACAGCGTTTGTGATCTTGTGCTGGTGATTACAATGCTACCGCCGAACAAACCCGGTCTTGTTTGCGGACCGACTGGCTCAACATTGAACATACGAAGACCGGAGTAGTAACTTCGCAGCTTCAGAAAAAACCAGATATTGGCTTAGCATGCCCTCGCAACACACCAACGATGGACTTGGAGAACTCTTTTGAAGCTGAAACATTGAGCGTGATTTACGCAGCAGCGGGAACGTCACTTACATCTGTAAAGTTTACCTTATTTAAGTACCTCACCGTGCATGCCCTCCCAGTACGACAATCATCACCGTTTTCTGAAAACGGTTGGCATCTCCCCAAACTCGCACCGAGGCAAAAAAGGCACTCTGAAAGAATGCTCCGTCCAGGCGCCGAAGCAAAAGACCGCACTTACAACCCCTTCTACAAACCACAGACTGCGGTAGCATAACAACAATGATAACAGCTGTCGATCATGGCAGTCGCAGTGGGAGTCATCGTCGACTGTCGCATCGCACATTGTCATCGGAATCCTTCAAACGGTCACATGCTTCTCCAGCTCGCCGCCATCGCCGTCGTCTTCGATGGCATTGTCATGATCGGCGAAATGCTAGCCATGCAGGCATCTTTCCAGCATCGTTCTCATCAACGTCATCACGATCAACGTCATCATCGCCATTGCCATCACCGCCATCACCATCAGCATCATGGACATCACGAACATCACTGTTATCAGTAGCAGCAACGCCATCATCCGATCACCCATTCTCGTCACTATATGTTGCTCCTCACTGACTCCTTGTTCATGCTGGCGGCATCGTCTTGACAGCAGGAAAAGCTCTACCGATTGTCAAACGACACGGCACGGAGCCGAGATCAAAGTGGCAAAGGATGATGGTGGTGGTGCTGCTGCCGACACCGGTAGCGATGCCGGTAGAAGAGTGATGATGATGGTGATGATGATGATGATGATGATACATATATATATATATGTACGTATGTGTAGACATACTCTATATATGTACGTACTTACATACATGCATACATACACACATACACAATCGATGTGTGTAGTAGATCTCTGCATGTGTATATATACATATACATAAATATGTATATATACATATATATATATACACACAAGCAAACTTCTTCGGACCCCGAGACAGCTCGGCCGGGTGCGGCGAGGCCTTTCGCCACCTCGCGGAAATGGTCCAAACGCCGAAGGAGCTCCTGCATCCGATCTGCACTACCCTAAACCCTAAACCCTAAACCCTAACCCCGGTTGACTAGGTCCGGGCTTCACATGCGCAGTGCGCCTCTGGGTATGTTTCCTCGGAGAAGATGGCAAGATCCTGGCTCCCCCAAGGCCCACAGGTTTGGATTTGGGCACTGAGGCTTGCCTCATTTCAGAAAATACTGTAGCATACTATGATCTACTACTATTATACCACAACAGACTACAATGTACTACACCAAATATATCGTCGATGGCGAAGTCCGAATAAGCCAAGCTCGGGATTGCTGCATTGGCGCCACAGCTTCGAGCAATGACAGCAATGAGCAAAAGCAGCACAACTCAATCATGAGGATGAGGTAGTTTCAGAAAAGGCCCCAACTAGTAGTTACTCTTCAATCAGAAGCAGCATGCCGTTGGCCCCGGTATTGGAAGTCCGCTAAACACCACCGCAACCTCTGAGATGCCCCTGTTCCCTCATAAACCCTGAGCCGCTGGACGGACCATTTCAACGACTTCAGAAACCCTCTAGCCTGCCGCTGCTGCAGCCGGCAAACCAGGTCTCCCATCTGTCAGAGTTCAGGGAATTCAAGGAGCGCTCGAGCTTCAGTACCGGATCAGCGCGAGGTGTGAAGAGGTTGTGCTGAGCATGGAAAGAAGAGGAGTGATATCCCGTCCCACACCCAGCCCGGAAGGCCCAAAGAAGCTTCAGCCTCTCGGATGCCAAACCCAGCTTGATTCCCGCAGGCCGCTCCTGCTCCACCAGCAGGCCCACATCATCCGCCTGGCACGCTGTTGGAAGCTGGAACTCCTGGTTCGGGGTTGGGGATCAAGATCAAACTCGCGGAGACCACTTGCTTTTTTGACGCTGGAAGAACCGCATCTTTTGAATGTACTCCATCCAGAGCTCTGGCCCAAGAATCAGAAGAACTGGATCACAGGCTCGGAACCGAGGCTGGCCAGAAACTGCAAAGCTTTCAAACTTCGTAAACTGCAACCAGAGGGTTCCCTTTTATGATTTATAGTGTAATGGGCTCCAAAACCCTAGTTTAATTAAGGCCTGGAAGCTACTGCGAACATGGACCTGTTGCAGCACCTTCGATTGGGAAGACACCCTTTCCTTTTCCACTCTGCGCATGACGAAGACCCGCGGTCTTTGGCGCGAAAATGCGCGAAAGACCATGTTTACGTGAACCGCCAAATCCTTCAAACTAGCAGCAACTAGCATCCTAGATCCTGGGAGCCTTAGCCCAGAAGTCTGCGCCCTTAGTTCGGAGCCTTGGCGACGCCTGAGCTGACTCCATCCTGCGCAGGGGCTCGCGCCTTTAGGAGTTCGGGCGAGCCTCTGGAGTTTGGGTTTAGCGTTTGCGGCTTAGGGGTTTGGATGGATTGGGGGGCTTAGCAGGCCTGGGGCTGGTGAGCATGAGCTTGTCGCCAGAGTTTTAGGTGAGCTTCTGTTTAGGTGCCTGTGGCTCGTCACCTAGGCCAGGGTAGACTTTCGAGTTGAAGGGGTGTTTCAGCTGTTGGGGCCTCAGGTAGTACAGAGCCCTCCGAGGGCTCGACACTCGGATGTGCAACAGACGCAGCAAAGATGCAGCCACCAAAGCTTCACAGAAAAATCTTTGCACCGCTGTTCCACCGAGCCTAGCGCCAAAGGCCGCAGCCCTCAACCATCTGACACCAATCCCAAAACCGCAATCTTGCAGGTGATCTGGGAGTTTCAAAAAATTAGGGGTACCTTATTTTGGGGTCCTTATAATAGGGATCCTAGTAATTAGGGTACTATATTAGGGTCCCCTATTTTCGGAAACCCCCATCTAAAGCAAGCCTTCAGAAACGACCCGCTCCCCACAAGGTATCCTCCTCGGGGCCCGCTGCATCCAAGGCCGGTGGCGATTGAGCTGCAGGAAGCGTGGCCGATTACACGAGTCACAAAGCTACATTGGACTACGCTACATGACTAGTACTAAGGGTACTTCGGGACATCGCACTCAACTGTGGGTCTTCGTCTTACTGCTTGCAGCGAAAGAAGCCTTCAGGTTTCTGAGCTATTGGGATCAACGAGACCCAACGCGAAGAGCCTCTCGGTTATGCATCATAGGCCTTTTTCCTTGGAAGAGCCTGCAGGATACAACTCTCCTGCAAACCTGCGAAAGTGCTGACCTGCAGCGTGTCCGGGTGGAAGATCCAAGGACGGAGGCGGCTGGAAGGGGTTCAGCTGTGCCTGAGCATTTCCAATGCTTGGCAACTTTGCACACACACACACAGATGCAGGCATCCATGCGTGAATCTGCGTCTTACGCATGGAGACACATGAATTTGTGCGACGTCTCTGTACACTCAGCAACTTGCATGTCACGAATCTTCATCATCATGCGGTCCCCAATATGCACATCCAAACCTGAGACTTCTCATTCGCCAGCCTCGGGCGGTGCTTTTGCCAATGCTTCGGAATCAGTTCTCCCGCCGAGCCACGATCAGAGGCGAAAACCGCTGTCTCGGGCTTGCCTTGCGCTGGCTGAAACGACTGCTCTCGCCATTGGACGTAGGAATTTCAGATGACCTCATTGAATCCTCACAGCTACTTGCGACAATCTGGGGGGGAACAGTGTGGCAGATATCCTCTCTGGCTCCCCTTTTCCGAAGAGCTGTCAATCATCGACAGGTCAATTTTTTCTGGCACGGGGCTGGGGAGAATCTGACAACATGTCGCGGCTTGTGAGCATTCTGACCATTTTTCAATCGCCGACATTTGCTCTCGAACAAGTCCCATGATCGCACGTCAAATCAGCATACCAGAAACCCTTGCACGAAAGTCTCGGTGCCTGTGAGCTCCTCCGCGACAGCCCTGGCTGATCGGACTCGAGGTCGGCGAGTCCCTGGAGGCTCTTTTTCTTTTCTTGGGAAAACACGGAAGGCGATCGGCGATTGGCGTGGAGGGATTCACGGTAAACACTGTGCAGCACGCTACGACGGCATACCATGTGGGTAAAGGCGGGTGCAGTCGTGCTGGTTGCCAGTGCACGCACCCCTGCTCCCGGGCGTGCGCGTGCACGGGTCGGGGTTTCAAGTCAGGCAGCGGCGGTTCAGACTCTACGAGGGAGAACTTAAGCCATCATGTGTAGCATGACTTGGGACTGTAAGTACTGAAACCTGTCGCAGGCCCTGAATTCACGACGTGGCCTCGGAAGCATCTCCGTCTTCGTCTTTAAGTGAATGGTTGTTTGATGTTGCGACCTGACAGGACCTCCCTTCCAATGAATTGGGATGATGCAGAGCACATGAGATCGGCCATCAAGTCAGAACGCGGTTTGTGCATGCCAGTGCTAGGATCACATACAAGGCCTCCTATGAACACCGATCAACACCCCACTATTCCACCTCCGAGAAAGCAATGGCGTGCGATCCTGCAGTCTGCTTCCATCGTACGAAATAATTGCTGTTGGACTTACTGGGCTCCTGGCCAACTTCGAAACATCGATACGGGTGGATGCTGTGGCGAACGCTCCGCCACCGCCACCCTTTGTCGCGACTTCGTCGCGAAGACTTGGGCTTAGGCTTAGGTCTTGCAGATGCTGTGGTAAACAGGCAACTTCACATGCGGACGCACGCTAGCCTGCATAAGCGGGTTCGGCATGGATGGCCGAAGCGCATCATGCTGATATGTTACATGTAGTAGAAGAGGTGGTCAAGCACAAAAGATGCCACACATGATGCTCAACCGAAAGGTTCCACTGCACTTGGGGCTCTCATGGACCTTCATGAAGACAGCCTGATCTGCATGGGAATCTCTTCATCAGTTCATGGCTCGTGATATTACGAGTATGTTCCAAAGCTTCAGACCCTGGAGATGTCGGTGCCTCCACGATGGCCGATGCGACGACATTCCTTCCCAGGTTCTAAGAAAGCTCATAGAATTCGCGGCAGTCGCTGGAATCGGAACTCACGGCACTGTTCTATGTTTTCGGGGCGGTTGCTCATGTCAGAGCTTTCTGAAGAGGTGCCGCGGCACCCGAGGCGAGTGTACATAATGAAGCCCACTCGGACGTAGCTTGTCGGCGGCGTAGGCCTCTCCACATCATCTTCATCGGACGGCATCTTCTCCTGATCCGGCTGTCTTTCAACAGAGGGCATCCAGCAGGAAAGGGTCGAGTCAATGAGGAAACATGCAAAACTAAACGCAGCATAACGCAGCGATGGGAGGAAGCTGCTGCCGATGGCGAGGTCTCCTACAGACTGTAAGCCCCTTGCAGTGCCCCGCAGGTTACATGTTCTGCAGGCACCTCCTCGTCGTCGCTCATTCCGAACAAGCAGATCTCGCCCTCCGACTCCGGGGGATAGCGAGCGGTACCTTCAACACAGCAAGTCACACCGGGTCGACGTGGCAGGCAGGCAGACAGACAGACACAGAGGCAAGAAACCAGACAGACCAGACACCATCCTTGCGTACTTGCCCACACATGCAGACATACATCTGCCACCCGAACCGAACCCCAAAACCCTGCAGCTTCAGCTCAGGCGAACCGCTGGAGACGGAGGCCGCAGAACCACGTGCCTGACGTTGTGAGGCTACACTAAACCTCCGTTGGGATCGCTCTGCTCAATCTATCGCGTGTGTTTAAGGTATTACTTTTCACGGCTCAGACTCAATTCATAACGCATGCACGAACTTGCATAAATGTAGCAGGAATTAGCGAAACACGTGAGCTTGTATGTGAACTTGAATCTGGAAACTGGCTTCTTGATATGCACATCATTGCACATGGGAGGACTCAGGGAATTTGAATGGGCTTCCCACAGCTACGAGAGAAGTGTGCAGAGTCATCTACACATCTAGTGTGCATCCTCATCATCACTGTGCTCCCAACCTCAAAAAAACTCTGAGTGGTGCTGAAAGCCTAACAATCGATCTGTCCAACACCGAAGCATCCCCGTCATCCTGCAATGAGCCCCCAAGTATCTTGAGGCTTAGATGCCTTAGAAACAAGCCATACAATGCATTTAAAACACAGCTTCAGCGGTAGGTAGGCCGCTGGCCATGCGCCCTGAGGACTGGAGGTCTCCCATAGAAGGCCCTCTGGAGGGATCCTGCAGAATTTCGAAGCTGATCCATCCGGAACAACACGGCAATCAAAAGGGCCTAGCCCTCAACCCAGCTCGGCAAGCTTGCTCCTCGGGGCTGACGGACCGTGATGTACCGCCCGTTCCCCGGGAGCCATCCAAGGACATACTCCTGGCCAGTTTGCGGAAGGAGAGTTGAGCAACATCATGTGTGGCAAGTAACGACAACGACGACGGCGACAACGACGATAACGGCAAGAACGACGACAACAGCAGCAACAACAATCGCCAACACAAGCACAACCACAACCACGACGACGACGACAACAACAATAACGACCACCACCACTGGACCACCACCACCGGCAACAACAACAACAACAACAACAACAACAACAGCAGCAACAGTAGCAACAGCAGCAACAGCAACAGCAACGGCAACCGCAACAGCAACAGCAACAGCAACAGCAACAGCAACAGCAACAGCAGCAGCAGCAGCAGCAGCAGCAGCAGCAGCAACAGCAACAATAATAACGACGACGACGCCGACGACGACGACAACCACCACGACAAGAAGAAGAAGAAGAAGTACAGTAAGTGCTTAAAAACAGTATATTGTTGTGCTGCTACTGTTGCTGCCGCTGGAGCTGCCGCTGCCGCTACCACTGCTGCTGATGCTGCTCCCGCTGCTCCTGCTGCTCCTACTCCTGCTCCTGCTATTCCTGGTGCTGCTACCACTACTTCTTCTAGCACGACGGGAGGTACACCATATTATACCGCCAACTGCCAGGAACAGCCAATGACGGTGGTGACGACAGCAAAAGAACACGAACGTTACCACTAGTGCTCTTACAACCACGCAACTGCTTTGAACTCTTAGTAACAGTGTCTCCTCATAGTCCCTATATAGTTATAGTATGCCAAAGCCCCCTTCCAATGGGTAAGGTCCTTGTAATACTATATTTCCGATCGTCTTGGCCTCCTCCGGCCCCAGTCGGGAAGACTGCTCATCCAGATGTTGCTCAAGTCATCCAACTCTCCTGTGCCGTGTTGCAAGTGTTTGCTACTCTCCCCTAGATCGCTTGGTGAGAGTTGGGGTCGGTATGAGTTACAGACATAAAGCCGCCATTCCCACCCACTCCAAGAAAGCCAGGCCCAAGGAAAGAGGGGCCGGCCTGAGCGAGTTTTCAGCGACTTGTCCTCGATGGCAACTGAATGCCTGCTGCAACCAGGCATGGCAAGCCGACTGTCACTGCGGGAAGGAAACTGATGCGAATGTCGGCCATAGACATGACATGAGGGAGCAACCAGAACAGCCATCACCATGCATCCTCATGGCCATCTTCCTCCATCGCAACCTACATCAGTAGTGACACAGTCAAGCAGTACCTTACATAATCATGGTCAACACGACAAAACATCATCTTAGAGTCTCAGAAGCAGCAGCAGCATGTCATCACGCCTTGTTTGTCACCGCCGTGAGGATGCTCATCATTCACAACCGCACGCGTGTGGGAATCATTTTCGCCATCATCCTAAGAAACAACACACATGTGGTTGCAGCTCTCAAGGTCACGTAATGTACTGCGAACTTTGTATTGTGTCAACTTGTTGCGATTAAATTGTGCCAGAATCTTTTCTGCACGAGGATCCCCTGCAGCCGCTCCTCATTCCTAGGACCTGGCTTTGTGTTGTTTGTGACGCTAAGCACTTTTAACTGCTAGCCCTACCTGCCGTGGGCGATTCGAAATACATCAAGCTTAAACACGAATCTCAACTGCCGAAGTGGAGCCTCTCTGCATTGATACCAACGGCCCCACCTCAGTCCATGCATGTCCACCCACATTGGGTGTCATTGTTCGGGCTACTGCCGTGCCGAAGAAATGTGCCTGCAAACACACCAAGCCTTCCTTAGAGTACCTCTACAGCAACCCTTATTATCATAATAAGACCCCTTATTATCATAATAACACCCCTTATTATCAGAATAATACCCCTTATTGTCCTAATCATGAGCCTTACTCTCCGACAGCCATCTTTGAGTTCTCTCAGCTGTGTGGATCCCTCTCTGAGCGAAGCCCTCGGTCTGATCTGGATGTCCGCCTGCAAAACCGCAAAGTGGCGGGCCCCTCGTCTCTCCATCCCCGCGACTTCACCGGATCACTCTCAGGCACTCGCCGGAAGTCGGTTCAGCAGCAGGCTCCTGGCCAGAAGACGAGAAATGCAGAGGACTACTTTCGGATGCTGGGCGTCGACTGCCGAACTGCTACGACCCAAACATAGCAGCTGCCTGGTTCGGAGTCGAGCATGGCGTTGGCAGGGGCGTGTGAGACCTTTGCAAAAAGAGGGACACATGTGGACCAAGGACTCTAACCGTGAATGCACCCCGACATCCTACGTGTCAAGTAAGCTCGGTCTGACAGCACCCTCCACACTTCCGGCCTTGAGGAGCTCAAGGAGAGAGGATGCGTCGACAGCGCTGCACCTATCCAGCATCAGACATGGCGCTCCGGAACCTTCTGCCCCGAGGTCCGGACAATCCAGCGTTTGCTCTGCAAATGCCCCTCTAAACATGTTGGGCTTCGCATAGACTATGTCCGACAATCGCTCATGAAAGTTGGCATTCAGATACAAGTCAGCCGGCCTGCTGCTGCCAAGGGAGGCGTCGCATCCAAGACGACTGCCTTGCTCGCACGCGAGTTTTCCTAGGCCTGCGCTGATTTCATCATGGGTACACGATTGGGACTCAGGGTCTCAGTCTGCGTGAGCCCATTTTCGGACGTTTTTTCGACAGCAAAACCCCTTCACCACCTGATCGGCTTTGGTGGTCGCCCAAGAAGAGTCTGGAAACGCCAGGTATCGAGCCGGCACGCTCGTTGATGCCGCCCTGGACGAGGTGGACCTGTGACTCAGGACATGAACACCAGGAGGCTTTTGTGCTTGACAATTCTTCCTTCTCTTGATGAGAAGGTACTGACGACGATGATTGTCATGATCACGATTGCCACGGCTTCAAGGCTTCTCCTTCTTTGCAGGTGAATGCAAAGAGGCTAGTCCTGAAGCTTTCAGCAAGCCTGGCAGTTTTTGCACAACGCCTGCCTGACCTGACTACAGGACTGACGTGCATTGGTGCTCACCAGTTCAATCATGACATCGGCTTCCACCCGAGGGTCCAATACTGCTTGCACGTGTAGAGTTGTCTGCATAAATGGGTTGGAACTGCAGAACTCCAACTGCCGAGAAAATCTAACATGAGGGACTTGATGTTTAATCAAGTTTCGGTGTGCAGGATACTACAGCTGCCATTCCGGCTACTACGGAATACTATTCAACGTCGTACCTTGTTCAGGCTTCTACATTAGACCGACTTGGACTTCTGGGAACTGGCATGTCCTGGACCAGGACAGCTTGGGATCTTGCTCGGCATGTCGCAGAGTGGGAAACACACTGAAGCTTGCAACCTAAATCTTGGAATCCTAAGCCAGCTGTTTTGCTAAATGGTAAACCTGAAATCCCAACTCAGGAAAAAGGCCAATTTCAAACAACTCTCGAAAATACTGGCGTCCGTCTTAGTGTATCATAAACCTAAACGAATAGACTTGCTCATCCTACACCCGCCCAAACAAGACATATCAATCTGGCAGCTTTTACTTCTCATTTCGATGCATCTCACAGGGTTGCAGTACTCTTGTACATCTGCCAGGTGGAGGGTTTGTGGCTAGGGGTATAACTGGAGTCAACCCTATGCCCCAAAAGGCAGCTTGAAGCCCTCAAGGACGGACGTGTCAGTGAGCTCCCAGACACCCAGGTCCTTGAGCATAGCTCTCAGCGTCTGCAGCCGCCATCTTCTCTGAGAAGGAGGGGGTGAAGCGCAAGGCGGAACTAGCCCGAGCAGAAGCCGAGAATCTCTCCACATCCACACGTGCAAGCTCCGCGCAGCGCTTGGCCTCCTCGTACACACGGGCATGCGGGAAGATTGCGGAAGAGGCAACGTGCATCTTCCCGACCGGGTGCAAAAAGATGGAGAAGGACGGAGTGACAATGTCACTGCCTCCTCCACTATCTTTTTGCACCCGGTCGCGCACATGCACGATCGTCTCGGGCGGGTCACTAGAGTCAGAATTGTGCTCGCCGTCCAGCACTGCGGCCGCTGCCACAGCTTGATGGGTGTCTCCTCCCCCTCCTCGGAAACCTCGGCAGGCGCGGGCTGCATTTCTTCGTCTCTCGAGTGTCCAGGCCGGTATGCCTCCAGGCGGCCTTTCTCAGGCAGATCCGGACGGACCAGGCCCCAGTTTCACGCGGAGAGCTCTTGAATTGTCGTGAGCCATGCTGGTGTCAGGCCGAAGCTGAAAGGAGTCCTGCAAAGGCTTTAGACCATTCTGGCTCAAGGGCTTGAGCCAGAATGGCACAGACGAACCAGAACATGCGGCAGCCTGCTTTGAGGGCACATCAGCTTACTCAACAGCCCCCGGTGAGTCCGAACCTGTGACAATCTCCCTCACGTGGATGCGCAATGAGTGATTCGTCAGCTTGAAGCCTTGATGCCCCAGAAATCCTTGTGTCTTCCGCCTCCTGCTGCGACTCAGAATCGAGCCACAAGTTCAGCTCTACATGGCAGAACCCCTCACATGCAGACATGTTATGTTACATAGTGAAATATTGCGTTTTAATGAGATGCCACATAGCACTGACCTCTAACTAAGAAGCCGCCCTCCTCAAGGTCCACAGTGTTTTGTCTAACGCCGTTTTCATGCTTCCATCCAAAACCCCACTATGTCCAGCGATGGCCGGAACTTGCCACCCCCAGTCGCGAAGGGCTTGCAGCACCACTTTGTCTGAGTGTTTGCTCACGGGGCAACTCTGACCCTGGATCAACTTGATGCATCTTGTCTGTGTGTAGGTGTATGTATGCATTAACACATGTATGTGCGTTTGCGTATGAGCATGCGTAGGTATGTTTTTAATGTACATACTCATGTGCATCCACCCATCTTCTCATCTGAACCATCTACAGACCAGCCCTCATCCAGGAAACCTAAACGATCTCCACTGAGTTGCCAGTATCAGCACTAGCTTTAGGATTAGACTTCGCACGGTTCTTAGTCGTAAGAAAACGGATCTCGGAGCCGGGCGCACTTTGCGCAGGGCTTTCCGGCCGATCCGGGCCCTGCACTCGCACCTGAGTCATCGCTGTGAGCGGTGAAGGGTTTAGGGTGGTTTGGGCTAAAGTTTAGGGTGTAGGGTTTAGGGCTGCGGGAGGTAGAGTCCGAATTAAAATTACAAGTCTTGTTTGGCCCTGGCTTGTACAGCTCGGAACAACTCTTCGAGTGCAGTTTTTTGCCCATTAAGTCACATGTTGGCAGGGTGAGGGTGCACATAAATTAGCACATTGACTAAAAAACACCTACGCCGAGTCTCGAAACCCACATTCGCGCACACCCAAATTTCAAAACTCAATTACACGCACGACCGCAAAGCGGAAACTTAAAAATCAAAGCACCCAAACCAACACCTTGCTCCAAAGCCCAGAACTCAACACCACAAACTCAAAACTCCCTAAACCCTAAACCCTAAACTCAAAACCCTAAATCCTAAACCCCTTTTTCCTCACATGTGCGCGGCCGCATCAGTGCCGGTTCACAACTTGGCTTTCGCCTTCTCGGCCTCCAAACGTTGCAAGTCGGAGCTATGATAGACCCCCGGGTAATATAGGGGCCTTTAGGGTTTAGGGTTTAGGGTTTAGGGTAATATAGGGGCCTTATAATAATTAGAGTAGGGTTTTGGGGGGTAGTAGTACCTAGAATAATATACCCGCTGTATTAAGGCCCCTACTTTAGGGCCCTCGAGGCTTAGAGGCTCCGGGGTATGTTGCAGCATCTCCATGAGAACCCTTTCCGAAAGCCCCAAGTTGCTCTGAGACCTGGCCGTTGAGATGCGTTCGTGAAGGGATGGGCCTGTCACTGCGACTTCATAACTGAATTTCGGGCCAGATCCCGTCACAGATTGCTTCCTGTTTAGTTGGAGGCTCTTCATCTAGATTACAGTAAACAACGAGATTACGGTAATTAAGCAATAAGAACAACTTTCCTTTCTACACAAGATAACTCCAGCCAGCAAATCTGAAGCCAGTGACGCAGGAGTTCGACGATCGAAATGTCGAGGTGCTGGGCATGTCCATCGACACGGAGCATGTGCACAAGGCGCACTTTGGGGGGGGACGTTCGAGGCTATTTCGGCTCAGGATGTGCAACTTAGGGGCTGTAGCCCTATCCTGTTTCTGGAGTACAAACGCCATAAGCCAGGGACACCTACCCGGAACACTTGAATAGCCTGGTCCTTGGGCACTGCTGTATATATCGTACAACAGATCCCACCCCAGGGGACAGAGGCCTGTTTGCGGTACTTCGGGCTCGGTATTTGCGGGGCTAGCAGCTTCAATCACCTGGCCGGAGGCGTGGAAGAACACGCCGCAAGACAAGGGTGGAATCGGACCCATCGCTCACCCGCTGCTGGCGGATGTTAAGAAGGAGGCCAGGTCGAGAGCCCAGGGTTAGGGCTCTGGGGCTCACCTCTAACCCAAACCACACCTGCATTTTGTGGAGCTCCTTCTTCTGGTACCCTGCTGGAACTCCTTGCAATATGGGTCTGTTGCGATACAAGTAAGGTATCTGCCCCAAGTATGGGGTTCTACAATCACCAGATACGAAGGAATGCCACATCGCGCATTTCCTAGCTGGATGCGGCCTTGGAAGTGTTTTAAGCCTCCGCCAACTAAACCAAGACTACTTCAGTCACAAGTCGGTTCTTTTGTCTGAGACAGCAGATGCAATAACATGTTAGCACTCGTGCCTGAAACCCTGCAAAGAGAATACAGAGGGTCACACAGAGCGAAGTGTTGAGTTTAGCTGTCAGGCATTGAAAATCGGAAGGTGTTGCAGGGTTGGAGAGGTCTGCGCTCCGGGCTCTGCCAAGAATGTAGGGCTTTTGATTCTTCTGGCTTGCTGCAGTTGGTCCGAAGTACGTGCAGTGTAAACTCTCGTTCGGGAAACATAATAAGGTTTCTGTGCCCAGTTTATGGCTTCTGCGAGTCTAGCAGCTCTGTGCCCGTTAGCTGGTGAAGGGCTCAAAGTTTTGGGGATAGAAATATTGCATTTACCCGTAGACTATCAGTAATGTGTGGGTTCTTATGCCTTAAACCCTAAACCCTAAATGCAGGTGAGCACTGCCTACGGCTGCCTCTTGGACAACGGCCTGGCGCTGCGGGCCGTTTACATCATCGACAAGGCATCGGGTCGATGGAGATCCCAAACTGCACGCCCTGAACCCTAAAAGTGGGGTTTAGGGTTTAGGGTTTAGGCTTGAAGCCTAAACCTCACAATCCTGAGTCTACACCGACCCGACCAGCCCATCTTACAGCAGCTTCCTCGGAACGTATCGCGTTTGATGTCGGCATTTCCTTGACCACGTTGCATCGTTGTGACCCTCCAAGCCGCAGACCAAGTTCTTGCTCTTGCCGTGCAGCCCCAACCAAGATTCAGGTTCCCAACCTGGATGATATGGACGCCTTAATAATTTCCAATGCTATTTTTTGCGGGGGGCTCCTGATTGTAGTTATGGTATAAGATACCCCAAAACCCTATTCTAATTATTAAGGCCCCTACGGTGCTCTCCTTTCTTCAACCTTGTGACGGCCTGGCCCCTGAACCCGAAACTACATCCCGAAATCCCAAAGGTGCACTTCCCGAAATCCACTGTAAATCTCTACAGCCTCTAGGGTTTAGGGCCTTTAGGGTTCAGGGTTTAGGGCTCTGCCTGGATGTGGGATGTAGTGAGTCTAGGTCCAGGCAATCCCGCCGGGAGCACGGATATCCGGAGCGGGAAAGGTACGATAGAGGGGTCGGAGCAAACAGTAATAATATTTCTTGGAGTTCCCAACATGAAGTTATGATGCAAACCTCCTGATGCATGACCAGTCTCATCATGAAAACTTCTGTAGAAGTATCAGGAGCAGTAAAGGCTTCAGCATTGCAGACGTGGTCCATAACTGGTTGATGTAGTTTGGGGTTCAGGCTTTGTCGTTGCATCGTTTTCCTTTTTTGGGGGGTCCCCGCCAGGCCTCCTTTACCTTCCTTGCCAGGAACCCTAAACTTGGCCCTAAACCCTAGACCCTAAACCCAAAACCCTAGTCCCCACCAGGCCTCCTTTACCTTCCTGGCCAGGAGGGCATCGTGCGATCTGAGATGAAGAACGACCTTCCGCTCGGACGCAATGTGGAGGAGAGATGGTTTAGGCTTTAGCGGTTACTGTAGGGTTTAGGGCCTGGTGAAGTTTGTTGCGGTGAGGCCAGGCTGTGTGGTTCGATAAAGCGTTCCTTCTTGGTCCAGAGAAGGGCTAGCTGCAGCTGCATAGCAGGAATAAAGATTTTAAGGCAGCGCGCGGTATCGCGCGGTGCTGCTCTTGATTTTTGTGGCTTCTGGGACGACTCTACAAATCCGAAGGCAATCCCTGGGCGGCAGGAAGTCTGCCATAGTCAAAGACACTTTCAGCCGCTAAACCCTAAACCCTATAAACCCTGAACCCTAAACCCTAAACCCTGAACCCTAAAACCCTGAACCTTATAAACCCTGAACCCTAAACCCTGAACCCTAAATCCTGAACCCTAAACCCTAAACCCTGAACCGTAAACCCTGAACCCTAAACCCTGAACCCTAAACCCTGATCCATAAACTCTAAACCCTGTTAAACCCTACAAGATGCCAGTGCAGGAAGTTTTGCGGATCCTCGACGCGCTGCAGTTCCACGAGAAGAGCGTCAAGGACGGAGATGAACGAGTCTGCCCGGCCGGGTGGAAGCTTGGCTGCAGTAGGGTTTAGGGTTTCCAGGGTGTCTAGGGTTTAGGGTGTCTAGGATATAGGGTTTTGCAGGGTTTAGGGTCTAGGGTTTAGGGTATCTGGGGTTTAGGGCCTAGGGGACTTATATGATATAGTGGACAATGTATACATAGTAAACACAATCAGAAGCCCAACGATCCCTGATACCCCAGCCCCATGAAAGCCTTAAACTCTGAAGCTCAGCACAAGCCCAAATCCCCATGACCCACGCAGTGCAAACGGCTAAGGAAGAAGGGCGCCAAGGCAATGAAGCCCACGACGGAGGGTGTGGCAGAGTACTTCTCGAGCAAGTGAGGCAGAGCAGGTCTGTGCCTGCGCACGATTTTGGACTTAGAGACAGACCCTGAAACCCAAGCCCTGAGCCTAAGCCCGAGCCGTATGTTGTGTGTTGCGAGGGCAGCCCGGCTTCTGCGAAGTTTTGTAGGAACGTTGTAGGAGCTGCTAGTCTAAATTGCAGGCAGGCACTCCGTCCACCAAGCGTGCCAACTCAAACCACACCATCAAGTTGAGCTGTCGAGTTGCCGGCCTTTGCGTGAAGCTTGACAGTGTACAGAGTACCTGCCTGACAGATTAGATGCTAACGTAACTAGGATGTGTCCAGCACATTCCAGCACCAACCGCTGTGCTGTCCAAACCATCCTCACAAAGACTGCAGCAAAAGAGATTCCTCAGACCTGCAAAACCCGGCAGTATCAATCTGTCAGCCAAGCGCCTGCCAGGGTTCTTGTCATGGTGCCTATAAGGCGTTCTGACAGGCTTAAAACTCAGAGGCTGCGAAGTTTGACGATTCAACCTCTCAAAGTGCCCGCTGGGATGGCGATGATGAAGGCGATGGCGCGACGAAGACGGTCATGACGATGAGAATACGACTATGGAGTGATGAACTGAGTTTCAAGATCAGGCCCCGGCAACCAAAACCAATGTGAGTATGCATCAGCATATATACATACATACATACATACATACATACATACATACATACATACATACATGCATACATACAGTCATACATACATTCATACATACAGACATACATGCATGCATGCATGCATACATACATACATACATACATACATACATACATACATACATACGTGCGTACTGTGTGAAGAAAGCGTATGCCATGCATGGTGGGCCATATGTTAATGAGCACAGTCCCGTTGGTCACTATTGCAACTAGCTTCAGTCCATCTTGGGAGACTTGCCACGTAAGTCGTTTGCGATGTGTTGAACTCAAGGTTTCAGCGCCAACTGAAGATGTGTTTCACGGCAAGGACCTGCAAAGGAAGGATCATGCAGAACCGCCCTGCCCAAACTGCAATATCCTTGCAGTGGATGCCACGAAAAGTTTCGTGCTTCCCCCTCGTATCTGCCGGAAATCGGTTTGGGGTTTGCATGGTTCCCAAGACTTCAACCCCCAAGTGAAAGGCCGAACCGCCTCACAAAGGCACAAGCTCTGCTGGGCGCCCTTCGAGACCTCGCTCGACGTCCTGGTCCACGGGGTTGGGGTTGGGCTTCAGGTCCAGCTGAACTCTAGGCAACTAGGCATTTTATACAAACCCCTCGGGGGCGCCGCAGTCAAGTCTAGGAGGGGCTACAAAGTCTACTACCGGTGTTCCAAGGACTCAAAACATATAGGAATCATTTTATGACCTCCATTTAGGCCTATTCATTGGGGGTCTTACGAAAGAACCTGGTCCTTTTGGGTTTTTTAGACGGCTTACCACAGCCCTGAAGCGACTTGACCCCGAACAGCTCAGCTTCCCAGGAGAAGCAGAGGCACATACACTAATCATACACAGAATTGAAGCCCGCTGACACTGCAAGAAGACCATCAACCCAGGAAAGTGTGACAGCTACACCTGCTGCTTTGAAATCAGTTTTGCTGGAGAATCGTAGAAAAGCTCGCAACCCCTGCATTCTCAAGCCACTGCCGCCCTGCACCTTTCGGCTGTCGGCCCGGAGCTGCGTTCTCGCAAGTGGAGTCTGAGCCCGCAGCCTCGTCGTTGTGGAAGATCTCCGCCCTCTGGACAACGCTTTTGCTTGGGGGTCGTCATACGGATGAGCTCCCTGTAGAGCCAAGTGAATCCTCGCACTCATCCGAACCGGCGGGACGAGGTCCCGCCGATGCGAATCTGCACGTTGACGGGGCCAGACACACCGGACAACATCTGCAAAGAATTGCATGCTTTCAAAGCTTTAGACCCGGCAAAGAATATCCAACACTGCACCGCAACCAGAGTTCATTCTCATCAAGCTTCGGCTAGACTTGAGATGAGACACAGCACTTGACAAAACGAATTTGTGCGGCGGGTCACACTGGCCCTCTTCCGGCCCTGCGTGAGTGTAACTGTATTGGTTTGAATCGTACCTGGAAAATTAAAAGCTTTTAGACAGGTTTCTTGACAGCCTGCCCAAGTCCGAAAGGCAGCGTGCGATGATGCCCGCGCGGCCTTTGGCCAGGTTTGGCAGGCGAGGGAAGCTCGCCCCCGGCAAGTGCGCCAAGACCGGACTTGTCTTTCTTCGCGCACTTGCAGGGCACAAACATCCCTTCGCTGTGTTCTCTCTCAGCAATCGCGGTTCACTGTCAGATCTCAGTGAACGAGGCTGCGGAGGAAAGCAATCGCGATGCGTGCGGCTGCAACTGCCTGTCGGCACCCACACAGACATTCCCAATCCGGCAGTGGCAGCAAAAGAGATTTGCAGGCTCGCGAGGGGTGCAATGAAGAGTATTTGGCACTATCCGCCAAGACGGGGCATTGCATTGATCAGCCTTTGGTGCTTGGATGGGTTCTTACATATTCTTACCTTCCGGTGCTGGCCTCACTACTGTATCTATCTCCCATCTCGTTAGATAAAGTGCTCTAGGTGCTTTGCCCTGTAAGGTTGTGGCGGCCCTTTGAATGGTGTTTCGAACTGTTGCAACACGAGGTTTTGAGTGGCCCTCGGTTTCTAACGATTTGCACCCGAATAGCTCGAATTTGTCTACCTCAAACCCTCAACCCTAAAGCTGTTTCAAAGAGGGTTTGCCTAGAAACCCGGAGGTTTCAACCTGTCAAATCGGATCATTATGAAACACAACACCCATAAAGCCCTAAAGACTTTGAAGCGAGACCCTCAAGGCCCTATAAAGACTTTGTAACCAAACCCCAAAGGCCCCTAAAGACTCTGAAACAGAACCCTAAACCCTAAAGGCCCTAAAAGAATGAACCAGCCGAGCTTTGAGGCGTTTTGTTTCGAAGCCCTGGTGGCCAGGAGTTGGGTTGGTTCGGCCTCCTCGGGCCGAGGCAAGACCACCAGGCAGGGGTTTGGGTTTAGGGTTGTAGGGTTTAGGGTGTAGGGTATGGGTTTAGGGTGTTGGGTATAGGGTGTAGGGTGTAGGGTGTAGGGTTGTAGGGTTGTAGGGTTGTAGGGCATTGGGGGTGGTTAGGGTTTGGGGTTTAGGGGGGTTTAGGGTCTAGGGTATAGGGTTTAGGGTGTAGGGTTCAGGGTTTGAGGTGTAAGGTTTAGGGTGTAGGGTACGGTTTAGGGTACAGGGTTTAGGGTTTATGGTTTAGGGTATAGGGTGTAGGGGTTTGGGGGTTCGGGTTTAGAGTATGTGGGATTGAGGATGTAGGTGCCAGGGTTAGGGGTTATGATTTGAGGAACTGACGTCTTGGGATTTGGGTGATTTTGATTGCTTACTTTCAGGTTTCCATGCCGAGGGTTCGGGGTTGAGCCGTTGTTTGGGTACGCATCTCGCTACTGTACAGGCGAACTTAGTGTGCAGCCTTCATCCCAACGTAAACCTCAGGCCCAAGTCCTCCATCCTAAGCTCCCACTCCTAAGCCCTAGACCCCGCAGCCATAAACGAAAAACATATTTCCAAACCCTCAAACCCTAGAAGCCCCAATGCCAGAAACGTATAAAGCAAATCCCAACCTCTCAAACCCTAGAAGCCCTCAGCCCCAACCCTGAAACGATGTCACAGGCGATTTGCATTCTCGGGCTTCCTTGCCACCTCACCCTTCTCGGGGAAGGGCTGGAAACTCGAAGTCAGGTCCTCTGCTTCTTTGAGACGGGGGGAGGGGGGTTTCAAAACCGTCATGTATAGGTTCAAACCATTCAGAGTCCTTGATACCTTTAAGGTCTTTTGGGTTCGCGGGCTTGGGGTTTGAGGTTGAGGCTGAGGGCTTTGGCAGGGTTGGTTCTGTTGCCGAACGGGTTGCTGCTTCTTTGCTTAATGGAAACATTGATCCGTGCTTTGCAGCACGTTTGAATGCTCTCGGAGTTTCTGGATCTATATGCAGTATTTCGACAGGGTGTCAGAATGTTTCAGAGGTGGATTGATAGCGGTTCTACAGTGATTCTACAGAGCTTCACAGTTTCATCAATGACAGATCCGCTTCTAGAGCACGCTCCACGGATGCCTGGGATGTTACAGCTGTAAGGGGCTTCGGGGCTTGCCTGAGTTTAAGGAGTTCTGGGTTGGGTCTTGGTCTTGAAGACTTCCCGATATTCGGGCTTTCGGGGGTTTGGGAGTTTGGGGCGCGGGATTCACCGAGAAGGTTGCTTTTTCGCCTTGAGCCGCACAACCATATACCCGAAATCGTTTGGCTTTCATACCAAGAGTATGCAACATTGAAACTTGTATAACGCATTATACAGAGTATTAGTCTAGTATCTAGCATAGACTAGGTAGTATACAGTATATATTATATATCCACTCCCTTGGTTTTCTAAAATTTCAAAACCCAACGACCTGAAGCCCAGGTTGGCTGATGCTCGCGCAGCCCTCAGCAGAAATCTTGGATCGACGACCCCTTTGACCCCAAGCTAGAATTTCCAGGGTCAAGGTGCCTATCTATCTATGTATGTATGTTCATTTGTGTATGTATGTATCTATTTATCTGTTTATTTAGTTATTTATGTATCTATCTGGTTGATTACTTATTTCTTCATACTCATATACATTCATACATACATGCATGCATGCATGCATACATGTGTGTATATACACATGTGTGTATATATATATATATATATATGCACATAATATACACAGAAGTATGTCGGATAGTTGTTCATTGACGCTAACATAAGTGCCTATGCAGCAACCAATTTGCAACCAATGTAAGTTATACTGTACAGGTACGTGGATGCTTGGCTACGCAAAAGCTCTGTGACTTTTCTCTGGGGTTTCCTGATATCGAGTTTAGTTTGGGTTTAGGGTCTTTGCCCATCTTTCAAACTCCAACTAAGAGACAACCTGGGAAGAGGCCCCTTGTCCCCCTTGTTTCAACTCGCCCCTCGACTGACTTTCTATAAACTTCTCATTGGGGGCGGAGGTGGTGGCCAATGCCTCCATGGCTACGCAAGAGCGCTGCAGCAGTGGAGACACCAATGCCGCGCCCCCAAACTGCCCAAGGCCATAATTTGAAATCAGGGTTCATTTTGGGATTTCCAACCCAAAAGACACGCAATTGAGGGTGCAGAAGCTTAGTGCACTTGAGGTCTGGTTTTGAAGAAGGTCAGGCGGACGACAGATTTGGGCCTGGGGGCCGGCAGGAATCCCTGGCTTTCGCTGCTGGATTCGGCACCTAGCCAGGATTCATCCGGGTTGACACCCGGAGAGGTCTACAACTCGGATATAGACTCATAGACCCTGAGTTCAAGTTTAAGGATGTTAGGGCTTAAGGGTTCCTTGAAGCATTCCTTTAAGGGCTTTATGTTCTTTTTCGGGTTCTCTATAAGGTTTAGAGCAAGATGTGGTGGGAATGCAGGTCACCTTGCCCACCTGGCTCCGACCACCGGGACCGGCGCTCTCAGCCCGGAACCTGCAAGACCCACTAGCAGACTACAGTAGCAGGGCAGGAAGAACCGCCTAGACGTAATCGTGACGGTTCCCCTGTTAGAACAGACCCCAAGGCACTAGTGATGAAGCTATCAGACTGTGTAGCCCCTGAAAGCAGAAAAACTCAAAACCGGAACCCTAGACCCTTTGTATGCTCAAAGTCATGCCCCTAAACAAGAAACTGACCACAGTAGCTCTCTGAAAGCTTCAGAGGCTACCATTGCCGATTTCCAGGGTTTTGAGAATCCGACGGCTTCGCCCGAGCCCCAGGGAAAGAATGCCGTCTTCCACTGGGGATGAAGCTCTTGCTCTCTTGAAATTCGGAGGTTGGAGTATGGTGTCGAGTGCTGGGATGTCGTCTGGATGCTTGCTGCAATGGCGAGGTTATGCTGGACGGCTTAGTGGTGTTTGGTTTGCAAGCTGTGCCCTCAAGCCTCAAGACTTACAACATTTTCCAGGTCCTATCCATACCTATGTCGAAATATCCGACATGCCGTCATTGAAAATCTGCGGAGTAGTTGTCAAAGCCAGTACAAGTCGGACTCCTCTAAAGTACCTTCCACAACCACGCACCATCCGTCAACAAAAGCCGACAAGACCCTTTAGACAAAACCCTTGCCGCACTTGCAAAGAATAGCACACCTATGAAAGACCTGTATATTCGCACCAGATAGCAGGACCTGACCAGAGGGTGGGCTGACCCGTCATTCGCTTGAGGCAGCAAAGTGTTGTGGCTTCAGTGTTTGGGGTATAGGTTAGTATCAGGGTGTTGTAGGATGTTTTTTGAACGTTCTATACGGATTTTATAGGTTCTAGGGTGTCAGTGGGCAAGTGTTGTTTTAGCCTTCGAACGTTAACGCTTGAGAGATCCGAATTGCGAACGCTGCGATCGCCCAGGTTCAACAGCTCGACTGGAGGCACAGACTTAGAGATGAAATGGTGTAATGTAGCAGCCTATCAATAATTGGGAATAGGGCTCTGGGGGATATGATAGCACAAGCCTATACAGTTGAGATTGTAGAGGCTGTCAGGGTCTTCGGCTCCAATCTCCGTTCAGACAGGTCGGTTGGAGACACCGACGACGTTAAACCCAGACCGCGACACTAACCTTTGGTTAGTAGGGAATGGAGGAATGGGGTACACTTATAACTACTATTACTACCATTCTTCCATTCAAACCCTAAACCCTAAACCCTAAACCCTAGTAAACCCTAAACCCTAAACCCTAAACCTTATTAAAAAAGCACCAAAGGTAAGGACAGAGCCTAGAGGTCTTGGTCCGTAGACTTAGAGCCTGGGCGCGGCGACTCAACGAAGGGTCCTGACATCCCTTTTATGGGCCCTATGTGGGGGTTTCCGTAAGTTAGGGGTACCTTATTTTGGGGCCCTTATAATAAGGATTCTACTATTTAGGGTACTATATTAGGGTCCCCTATTTTCGGAAACCCCCATGTAGAATAACGATAACCTACCCTGAAAGCTATATTCTCATGTTTGAGGCCCCTGCGTTACGCGCTAGACCATGCAACGTCAGCATAATGCCTCAGTCCGGAACCCCGACCAATGCACCCTAAAAAACAAAGCACCATGTAGCACATCCTTTAAACCCGCAGCATAATACATAATAAATATAATAATATATTTGCATAGAGATCGCTCCAATCCCTAATCAACCATCTAAACCCCCCCTCCCCAAACAAAGACACAAGACCGAAACGGACAGGCACATCGACATCTTTCAGCCCTAAACCCTAAACCCTAAGCCCTATACCAGGCACATCGACATCTTTCAGCTTCGCGACCGCTGTGGTAGGTGTTGCCTCGGTCTCAGCAGAAAGTTTCGGGGCTTTGTGGGCCTGGGCTTTGGAGCTCTAGGAGGTGCCTTTTCATCTTTTCATGGAGTTGTGATAGGATTTGGAGTTTAGGGTCTAGGGTTTAGGTGTGTTTTCATGGAGTTGTGATAGGATTTAGGGTTTGGGGTTTAGGGTTTAGGTGTGTTTTCATGGAGTTGTGATAGGATTTAGGGTTTGGGGTTTAGGCGTGTTTTCATGGAGTTGTGATAGGATGTTGATCGGCGTTTTTTGCAGAACGGACTTGAGTCGGGCTCAGGGTTTAGGGCTTTAGGATTTAGTGGTCTCTATCCCCCGTTGAATTTGGTGGCACCCGATTGTTAACAGAGCTGCCTCTTTACCGTCAGAGATCATCGGAGAATTACTGGGGACTGGGGAGGTCTCGCATTCTTGGAGTAAACCGGGTTTAGGGTTTAGGGTTTAGGGTTTTGGGTTTTGGGTTTTGGGTTTAGGGTTTTGGGTTTTGGGTTTAGGGTTTAGGGTTTAGGGTTTAGGGCTCCCAGTTAGGATTCAGACATCATAAGTTGTAGGGCGTTTGGCTTTTGTGCTTAGTGTTTGACTGTATAGGTCTAGGCGGGAGGGGTCAGGTAGTCTTGATATATAGAGGCCCATAATAATTACCTATACTATGTCAGGGGTTCCTTATAATGGTTCAATGATTATAGTATGATTATATCATACTATGCCCCAAAGCCCGATTCAAAGTATTAAGGCCCCTATATGATAGTTGCTCCTTTTGGAAAGCCGTGGAGTTGCAACAGAAACAGGAGGTGGCGATCCGGCAGGATGGGATTCTCGGATGCGCAGGGATACTCTAGGGGCCTAAGTATAACTACCCATACTCTTTTGGGGTTTAGGGTTTAGGGTTCCTTATTCTATTTATAGTATAATGGGCCCCAAAACCCTATGCTGATTCTTAAGGCACCTATATCAAGATCATCCACAGTTGGCGCTGCCACTCCTATGCTAGCAGCTAGTTGGGACTTCCAGAAACGACCCTAAACCCTAAACCCTAAACCCTAAACCCTAAACCCTAAACCCTAAACCCTAAACCCTAAACCCTAAACCCTAAACCCTAAACCCTAACCCTACGCCCCTGAAGACCCCCAGCCTTCCTTAGACGCTAGGCTCCGAGAGCTCCCAACATAGACTCATCGCGTTCTGTAGCTCAAAGGCAGAAGGCTTGTAGTTGCGGAGCTTCAAAGAGCACCCGCACCGAAAGAGCCACCCCTTGAAGCAGATCCCGATAAAAGAGATCAGCCCCCAACACCCGCAAGCCCGAAGCCTTGAACAGCTGCTACGATTGTTCTACAACACCCCCACATCCCTCACTGCAGGTTGGCACGTACCAACTTTGTCCCGAGCTCAGCAGGCACCAGGTTGCTACCGGGAATGGGGTGAGGGATGGACCGGGCGAGCCTCCTAGATCCGAAGCTCTAGTGTGAAGCCCAAAAACTTGGAACATGGATTTAGGATGATTGGCGCTAGGATACCATATACTTCACCTTAAGGGCATGAGGATCATGATGTTCCAACTTTCTGGCTTCTAGTTTAAACACCAAGTCCATCGCAGCCTAAGGTTGGTCACCGGTGCAGAGCTCTCCGGGCACAGAGTCCTTCGCTGGGCCCCTGGTGGTGGAGGGCCTTTGGTGGGTGTGGGGTGAAGAGCTTTGGACGTAGGGGTTTAACAATTTGGACTCTTGATTTCAATGTCGCTTTGCATTCCTAGCATTGTTTTAGCATGTTGGGTTTATCTGGTTTTCCTTTCCAGGACGTCAAGAAACAGGTTCATGAGTCATGAGGCGGTTTCAGGATGTAATTTAGTTTGCGGTGATGCTGCACCTGAAGCTCCTCAGCTCAATCCCAAAATCTGCGCAACCGAACGCCAGGCAAACCCAAAAGTCCATGTCAAAAGTCCATGTCAATGTGGCTTTGAGGTGATTCACACAGGCACCCTGGTCATGAATGGGCCGTACCTCAACGCGGACGGGCCTTTCGTCTTCAGGCTGGGACAAGGGAAACCCTGTTTAGGGTTTAGGGTCCAGAGTCCCCTAAATCCTGAATCTCAATCCAAAAACAAAAAGTGTAGAAGGCGAAACTGCTTCCTCACACCTTCGAAGCTGTCTCTACCACACTCTGCAGCCTTGCGCGATGCCGAACCCGAAGCTTATATTCTATCTCACGGAGGGCGCCTTAGGTGATCGACCCCAGGCCAGATCCTAAACCGCCAACCCTCAAAGACCCCAAAACCATGACCGCCCTGAATAGCTAAACCCTACAAGACCCCAAGCCAGGACCGTACTACACCTTCACGCCCTGAATCCCTGAAGAACCAAGCCGTACGACCCTTTCTGTTTGCAGGTCTTGCAAGTTGGTGTTTGTGTTCCGGAAGTGGTTGGCCCTCCACCACGGCTCAGAGACTGGATTCCACACGAAATTGAATGAACACCGTCCAGCCTCTAGTTTCAACTTTGCGTTTCTGGAACCTTACATCCGGAGTCCCAGCTCCGCACCCTGAATTCCTCTCGCTGGCCTCACCAGGTGTTGGGTGGGCTTCCCCTGCGAGATCGCCTTCGCCCCGGCGTTCATAGAGGGTTCCTATGTATCACCCGACCCGAAGACTCGCTGAACCTGCTATATCTGCTATGTTGTTATGGCCCCGGAAACTCACTCTACAGTCCTCAGAAGGCTCAGAAGAGGGTGTTTAGCTCTTTCTTTCGAACTTTGGGTGCATGATCTATACATATTGCACTACGCAGCTCGGGTTGTTTTTCTACGCATCAGTGCGTTTTTTGGTGTGCCCCTGCAAAGACTTCCAATTCGGCATGTTGATATAGGCAAATTCAGAATATCGGGGACACTCATGTAAACCTCTAGATGGATTAGGAGGTATCCTTTGTGTGAAACCTTNNCCCCCCCCCCCCCCCCCCCAAAGTCAAAGAAGTTCTGAAGCTGCAAGATACGCCAGTTAAACATCTCCGATTTTGACGTTCGCCTGCGATGCTTCAGGCCTGTAATAAACCCTTCTTGACTCAGAGCATTGCCCTGAAGACAAGTCACCCGAAGCCACACCACAGGCCGTGGCGGGGCTTGGCCTCTCTTCGGACAACCAGCTGGAGATCGCAGAGGTCTGAGGGGGTGTTGGGTTTAGGGTTTGGGGTTTAGGAGAAAATCTGGGGTTTTCGGGCCTTCGTAGGTATTTGTTGTCCTTTCGGCACCTTTTGCTGTAGCAATCCCACCAGATCCCACCAGGTGGGTTTGAAGATTCCGGAGCTCTAAACCCAGGTGACGAGAGCACCCCAAGGTCCCAATTACACCTAGACGAATCCCAGACTCGAGGCACCGAACTTGGGACCGTGGGCTTTAGGAACCCAAGATCAACTCCCGACTCGCTGTTTGTGGATGCAAACTAAACCGGTTTCCCATCCTGAAACGCCCAAAGCCCTATGCCACAGGGCGCTTGCAACAGCCGGGTGCTGAGCACCTGTCATGTACATTTAGCCGCAGAGTGGGCAGAAGCACAGGGTTGTTTTGCCTGGATTATTGTCGAGTATTCTGGGAGCTCCAAAGGCCCCGAATCTGAATTCTGTGCTGCAATGAGCCTGCCGGGGCTCCCGGTGCCCAGATAGCCGCATGTTTTCCTTAGATCTAGGGAAATGGGCTCTCTTGATGCTCTTTGCAGCTTGACATGACAGGGAATCTAAGTTCGAGCGATGTTCGAGACTTATCCTTGGCCACTCGAGCATGCCAAGGTATGCAGGTACTGGTGTTTCATTTTCAGGACTTGCGCCGTTTGGCAGTCCGACAGAATGTAGGCCACTAGCGCAGGATCTCTGAATAAAGGTTGCGCTTAGCTGCAAGTTGCTTGCTATGCTCAGCGCTGACTATGGCAACTGTCCAGAATGAATATCACTGTTCTGCTGGGGACTCGCCCCCAAGCTCTCGCCTGAGCCGTAATTCAGCCCTAAACTCCTCGACAGCTCATCTCTAAACTCCCTTCAAAAGTTTTCCCTGAGAGATGGAAGATGACGGAACCCCCTGGGGCACATGCACAGAAGGCTGTTATATTCATGGCGGCTTAAAGAGTCCCTCTGCTGCCAACCCCTGGAACCAAATAGCCTGAATAGTCGATGCCCGTGTACATCGCAGGCAGGAATCGTGTGTATTGGCTCACTAGAATCCCCATCCCCAGCCCCACACCCACCCTAAACCCTAGCAGCCCAGACCCTCCATGTTCAAAGCAACATCCGGAAGCTGACAAGATCTTCGAAGTGCTTCCAGGCAGCAACCGGTCTCTGATGTCGCTTCCCGGCCTCGCCAGCTTGGCCAGGGCCCCAAGCCTCGGAATTGAACTATCGTCACTACCACTACCACCAGCACCACGGCGACGACAACTACTGCTACTACAGCTGCTGCTCCTACTACTACTACTACTACTACTACTACTACTGCTACTGCTACTACTGCTACTACTACTACCACTACTACTCCTACTCCTACTACTCCTACTCCTACTCCTACTCCTGCTACTGCTACTGCTACTGCTCTAAAACTACTACGACGACGACTACTACCATAATAATAACGATTTGAGCAGGAATACTGGTGTTCAGGCTCATGGCTTTTCATGCTTACAGGCTACTCGTTCTTTCTTGTTTTTTGCCATGCAGATTGCTATGTAAGCCGTATGTCCTTGACTCGAAACCTCAATGAATCAGCCTGGCTCCTCAGAAATCGTTTTCCTGGCAGTAGCGCTGTGGCCCAAATAGGGAGTGTTTGCCGGTGCCATCGCCGCACCAGGGGTTGTATTGCACGGAGAATTTGTACAGCAGCCTGACGCTCCCTGCCACGATGCGAGAGCGATTTTTTAAACTTAAACTTGGACTCAATGTCTCGGTCCGTCGGGATCAGCATGGCCGTTGTGCAGATTTGGCACAAGATTCAGAGAAACACTGTGCTTTAGTCGGTTCAGGACACGGAGTCCCAGGCACAGGCACGCACGCAGGTTCAGTTCGACACATTGATAGCGCCGTTGCTAAGGGTGGTTATGCTTGTCGTGGACTTGATGACCACGCTGCTTCCCCTTGAACTGATGACACCAACGAAATCGATCAAGATGGATGACGAGCAGCTTGTCTGCTACTCGAGGGTGACGGTCCTAAGGCATCCTTGGGTGTTGGTTTCAGGTCATTGGTTGATGTTTTCCTGGCAGGCTTGGCATGCAGTCATGGCTGGAATGAGGCTGTTAAGGCTTCCACATTGAGCTTGTCCACACCAATTCACAGCGTGGCAGGTTTCGCATTGCTGGCTGCTCTTCGCTGGCGGGAGCTGTCTTCGGCAGCGTCTCGTATGTGTCGCTGTCACCTACACGGCTGATGCTTAGCCCCAACTGAGGACAAGGTGCGCTCAAGAACAGTCCGGTCTTGACTCGCCACCCCCGGCCGCCTCCTACACTAATTGCAGGGCCGTCGCAAAGCACTCTCGAGCAATCAGCTCAAGAGGTTTCGAAAGCGTGTTGAGCTCTGCTTGTTTGCGTTTCTGCCTTGGCCTTGCGCAAGTGTCGCTGGGAAGCTATTGAGCTATATTGAGCTATTTTTGCCCCACCTGAGCATTTCGAGCTGCTGGAAGTCTCACGCACTTTGCCCTCGCTTCAGGCTCTCCTTCCACCATTTTGCTCAAAAGCCAAGGAATGTGGATGCCGGTGGTACCGGACGTGAAACTGGGCTCATTTCCGCTGCACTTTGCGTAGTTTGGATGCTCGGACGCAAACGAGATTCTGTCAACAACACGCCAAGGTCGTCCCAACGTCCTAGAGTCCTCGAAGTAAGCTGGCGTTTGGGATCGTTTGGGGAGACTTCATGAGTTGCCCTCGTGAGTCAGGATCTGGCTCGGGCCAGCGCTCACCGCCGCTGTGCCAAAGTTCGTGGTTGGAGGACCCCCGGCACATGCCCGCGCACTGCAATGCTTCGGAGAACGCGCTGTCTTGCTGTATTCTGATTATGACTATGATACCTATAGATTCGTTTTTGGCGGCTTTCAGGGGTGGCTCAGAACGAACGTTCACACGCGCTGCGCCAGGCATGCTTTGCCACCTGGCCTTTGGCTACATACTGGATGGTCTGTGGGAACCGAGGGCGCTGCAGCTCATCTGCAACCGGGATGATAGATATGATAGCTGCTACTGCTGCCACTGGAGTACGTACTTGCCCGCAGCGGTTTGACGTGCGCAAGAATGGTGTTTGGCCAGGCTGTCTCTCGGGGACTACGCTATCATCCTGGCCATGTGCCTAGTGCAGGGACCAGGTGTTGAGTTGATAGTATGTGCGATAATCGAAAGTGGTGTCACATTTTAGTTCAGACTTGTGAGTTCATTCTTTTCACTGTTGTTTCATTTGAGCTTGGTCGTGTTCTTTAGTTGCGCAGGCGTAACAATCGTCGGGACAATGTTGACCACAAGGGAACATTAATACTGGGAGCAAAAGATACAATCATTTATGTAGCCGGGGTTGGTAATGAATTGCTCGACGAAGCGAAAGAACAACCGGAACCCACGACGGAGACAGCAGCCAAAGGTTAAGGCAAAGGGCATGATCTCAAGATTTGTATGACCCCACGTCAAGTAGATAGAGCACAAGGCAGATAGAGCATGCATTAATCCTGAAACACCCTCCTCGCAATCTGACGTCCAAGATCTCATGTTATGCTTTATGCTCGTTTCTCCTTGGCACACGATGTTTGCCGATATCCGCAAGCATTTCTTGTTCTTATAGACAGGGTTGCGACGACCACTTTCATAGTTGCTTCCATCTACTCAGCGACCTCTGCGGGAACAACAGCCACGAAGAATACGCAGAGTGCGCCTGAAAGGTAATCACTGGGTGCTGAATGTCGAAGTCCTCTCTCTGCGGGACAGCGTTTCCGGCTTTGCTTGTGTAAGCGAGAGCTGAAGGCCATGGTGCTCTACTACCTGGCTACAGACCTTGTGCCTGCGATTCTGGTGGGTTTGGCCCTCTGCAGCTCTCCGGCCCCCAATGGCTCCTAAGCCCCCCAGTTCTCCAGATCCCTTGAAGCCCTTCTGGGATACAAAAGCAGCCCAGACAGACCCCGCAAAAAAACACATCTCCACAGCCTCTCCTAACACGTCGCCAGACACGGAAGGTTTCAACTTCATGCTGCGCTACTCACAGAGCGGCCCCTTGGAGTTCGTCACCACTGCAGGCCTTGAGTCCGACGATGGGTGGCAAAATTTGGGAAACTTTGTAAAATGTCCCCTATGGTTTCTATAGACGTACCTATTCACATCAATACTTTTCAGGGCCCCAAAACTTCAACCCAGCATACTATGTAGACCACGAAGACCTTGCACCTATGGTGTAGACAGGATAGATGTAGCAAAGGAGAGTGTGCGCATTTGAAGTCTTGATGAGCTTCTATCTGTGTGTGCTGCCAGCTGAAGGTGTAGCGAGCGCACACACACACACACACACACACACGCGCACACGCCGAAGTTCGTGTAGTGATACCAGTAGGGTGTTTCTGACTGTGGGCGTCGCACCTGGCGGCCCTCTTCTGCAGGCGAGGCTGCCATGTTTTCGAACCGCTATCGCCCTGCCGACGACCGCTTGCACCTCGGCTGGCTCATCTTCTGACATTCCCAAGCGAACGGATGAAATCCACTTCACATTTCAGCCAGAGAATGCGCACCTTCGCTACGGCTGAGCTGAGGTATTTGAAGACCTCTCCAGGCACGAGCTTTTGGAATCAACAGGTTGAGATCAGCACCACGCATAGGCCTTGTTACCAGAAAGGCCCCCGAGTGAGCATCGTGTTACATGTTGGGGACCTTTAGCCGGGCCTACGCTTGCAGAAGAGCCCACCAGCATCCGCCGGTTTCAAGGCATCGTGGTAGCTCGCACCTTCTGCAGCCAGCTGTTCTTCGGCTCCATCGCAGCCATTCTCGGGGAGGCTCCTTGACAAGTTGCAAGTCTTTGTTGAGGTCTTTGGGGGTTCATGAGACGATGATCCCAAAGCGCCTTTGCAACGATCTGACATCACGAACTCAGTGAGGTCGGCCCTTGGCTGAAAGAGGGTCGCTTCCTCTTGCTGGACTTGTCCAGCTTACGCTTCTTGTCTCCCATGCAAATTTCGGCCTTGTCTTGAATCAGTTTCAATAAAAAGCATGGCTGCAGTATAGTATAGCCCGCAACAATTGTGAGGGTCCGCCCCCTTTATTACATTGCACGCAGGGCAGGCCTAGACCTGCTACGACCGGGCTTAGGATAGGCGTCTTCCTGTTGAGGCTGTCCCTTGAATCGGATTCGTCTTGCGGAGCAAAGAACTTGAGACACAGACACCAGACCCACACCACAAACCGCCCCTCGTTTGAATTCTTACATATGCTTTGGAAGGGACCGGTCTATATGTATACATATATATCATATCATATATCATATATATATATATATTATGTGTTTGTCTGTCTGTGTGTGTGTGTGCGTGTCTGTCTGAATATACATACATGCATAGAGCCGGAGAGGGAGAGAGGGAGAGAGGGAGAGAGAGAGAGAGAGAGAGACCTAAGTACACAGAGGTTTGAAAGATTCGCAAACATTTCTTGATTATGATACCCTTATAGTCTGACTTGTAGCAACCGCAAGATTCTTTAAGCCCAGTCAGTCCAATCATCTTGGCTTCTATGTCCAAACAAGACAGCATAGGGACCTAGAGCACTCCCTGTTACACCTCTAAAGGACCCCTGGTTCCCTAAACCCTGAAAGCCGGAGGACAAGATGCAGCCGACAAAAACCCTACAAAGCCACATAAGCTCTATCAACCCTGTAAGCCGTAAACACCCTAAGCCTCAAACGCCTTGCAGAACCCTCAACCCTAAATCCAATATTCTAGGGGCCTTGGGGCATATACTAGAACCGGAATAAGGAACCCCCGAAATAGTGGTGGTAACTCTTTAGGCCTCTATATGAAGCCCTGCTTGAGGCTCCATCGACTCGTCCGCTTTGGCGGGCTTTCGGAAGCTGCCGCCACACGTCCAGACCGTCGCGGTGGGCGCCCTGACGGCCTTGGGCGCTGGAAGTTTGGGAGGCTCTGAGGCCGTGTTTTTTTGACTTTTGGGTGCTTCGTCTTGGGGGTCTTGGGAGTTGGGGATATAATTTTGGGTTTCGTGGGGTTACTTGTTTTTTCTGGGTTACTGACATTGGGGGTTGTTTTTCTCTTTGGGATTCTGAAATTCCGTGTGTCGCCTTGATTGAGGATCATCCCAGCTGCGGTCCAGGGATTTTCGGGTACTCTTCGGCCTGTTGCAGTTAGGATCCGTTCCGGCCCAGGGCTGCCTCTGCAGCTGGAGACGCAACTCCGAAGTGCAGGCCGTACGTGTTGCATGCAGGGAAGGAGGTGGGAGGTGAGGAGGTTTTGTCGAGACCCACGGCTCTCCGTGGTCAAGGCGTCTATGGCAGCAGCCGGTCGGTTCCAGGGTCAGGAAGCCACGTTACTCGGGTTGCCTGGGGGAAAAGAGTTGCCAGGCCTTCCGGTTTGCATCTTCCAGTCCATCGACGAAGCCTTGGAGTGGTGCGAGGACCATGTTTTGAAGTTCAGGTGCCCCGGTGGATTCCGCTGTTGGGCTTCGGCACGATATTTTGCGTCAAATCGTCGGGCACGAGAATTTGAGGCTGCAGGAAGTTTCCATGAGCGCAGTTTCAAGCGCAAGAGGCGCGCGCGCGCATCGCCTGAGCAGGTACCTGGACGTGAACCCGACGGACCTGAACTCGCAGCTCTTGGGTCGTCCCAGCAACAACCCGTCCTTGCCTGCGCCGGATAAACTAAGGCTGGGGACCAGTCCCTAAAAGGCCCGAAGCCCTCAAGTTCCAAAGCCTATAGCAGCGTGCAGCATCTTATGCAGACGCCGAGTAGAAACACGTGTGGCAGCTGGTGGCAGCGAGAGTGTCCACTCACCCTTCTGCCCTGTTTGACGTTGCACCAGCTGGGCCCGCCAGTCCTTCTGTGTCCATGTAACTCGCAACTCCGAAGTTCGACTGCAGAGCCCCAATCACGCCAGGCTTGATGCTTCCGCAGTCTCTGCAGCCGTCACCCGGGCCTTGGGCCCTGGTCTCCAGGAGACGCTGTGCATCGCAGTGCACTGCAGGGAGCTGCATGTTGCTTTGCTTCGATGATTGTCTCGGTTCGCGTTTCCTACGAGTGGAGGACTTGGAGGATCTGCTGGAACAGCTACCTGCGGCTTGACCGGGTTGGAGAGCCCTGCACAGACGAACCAGAAAACCAAAGTCGCATGTGGAAGCTTGGCGAACTCGGGAGTAGCCATTGAGGGACAAGTGACAAGCGTCGATGTCTTTTGTGCTGTTCGTGGACGTGCCCGTGACATTTCCTTCGAAATTGATACGCAGATTTGCGATCATGGACCATAGTCTTATTCCACAATGCGAATGCGCCGTAGCAACCTCATGTGCCTGTCCGCATTCTTCAACATGCCTTGCTGCAGATGCGTGTGCACTTTGTGAGGTAAAAGCCAGGGAGGTTGTGTTTCACGAAGGCTTGGCGGCCGAAGGTCTCTATGTGGCCGTGGCTGCAAAAGAGCAAAAACATGCATCCCAAGCCATGATCTCACGAGGATAGTCCTCGCGAGCGCATATGAGAGTTTACGACACAGTTTCCATATCTGCGTGCCTGTCCGAGGTCGTCGCTGGTGGCGCGTTGCAGATCCAGCACGGTAGCCAGCGCGGTATCGTGCTGGGGCCAGGCAGGAACTTGATGCGTTGAGAGATTGGGTTCGGAGGTTTTATGTTCAAGCAAGACAGTACTGTAGCTCGGCAGCTTGCCCTGGGCTGGGGATTATCTTCCTACGCACAGTACAGAAGTTCGGCCAGCTCTTCTTGCTGTCCCACTCCTCGGGCCCTCGCAGACGTCGTGCCGAAAAGTCTCAGGAAGCTCATTCCTTCGAGGATCGAGTGTCCTGTCGCAGAGGAGAGGTGGCCGTGGATGTCAACATCAAGCGGATCTTCGGACAGACGCTCACTGACATTCTTCCGCCGTTGGAACCTTTTATGCTGAGGAGTGCATACTTCAAGCACACGCAACCTCAAGTTGAGCCATGTTGTACAAACTTCAGATCAGTGCCTCAGTCCTTTCCGTTGCCATACGATTCAGCAAGGCAACAACTGGTTGCATTGTGGGATTCCTCCTTGATTCTGCGTTGCCCGATCTCACGCTGTCCAATACTGTCGCAGACGGCGTGCCTGCTCTGTTTGACCAGGAGCTCCTGCGCTTAACTGCCAATGTTTAACAAGCTGCGACGTTTGCTAAGGCTGCCTGTTGCACGCCGCGGCAAGCCTGTGTCAGCGGGCGATCTTCTATGCGAGGTTGTGGGTGCATCCGTCCCATGAAGATGTGGCTGTGCAAATTGCCTGTGTGCTGCTATAACTGCACATCGAGTTCGTGTTTAGAGCTTTTGGTGCATCAACGTGGTACCAGCTGACTGCAAGAACCTACAGAGACAAACTTAAGCCGACTGCAGTTCAGTTTTCTGCTGGCTGCACCGAAGGCTGCGCTGTACGGGCCTATGCTTCACACCTGGTCGCTCATCGCGGACACGCCGTCGCTTCTCTTGTTGCTCAGACGAGACAGGCTTCTGCTCGCTGAGCAGCGATATCCGCAGGCAGGGACTGGGAGTCAGATGGGAGGGATGGACGGGCCAAATATGGTCCAAATTCAACATTTATGTTGTGACCGGCTCGGCATAGCATGTGCGCAGTTTGTGAAATTTGACACATTTCAGGGCACTATCATCAGCCGTGCGAGCCATCGAAGTTGAGGCCGAAGCATTAGCTGGTTTCCCTTTTCCGCGGCTGCCGAGGCTGCCATTGCGTTGCACCGTCGACTTGCGGTGTCCCACATGCAGCCTCTTGACGAAGCTGGCTCCGTTGGTTTCCTTTCGATCATGGCGGGCCTCAGCATGCATGACGTCGGCGACCGCACATTTGATGAACACTGAAACCGAGCAATCTCGTCGTGTTGGGGTGTTATCGCGTCAGCAGATGTAGAGGAAGATTCGCTGTCATCATGGTAGGGCTAAATGCATTGTTTTGGTTTTGGTGTTTTGGCTATGCTTTGTACTCCTCCTTGCTGTTCCGGGCTGTTCTTCTTGTGGGGAGAAGGAGACTCTATTCTAAAACCTGGGCTGGTGTTTGTTGTCTTTAGAACAGCGGTGCGGGATAACAGTTCACAGGTGGCGAACGATCTGATGTGGCTGGTTATTACCACATGTTATCACTACCTCAGAACCTGCAAAACTACTGCAGTGCACGCGCCACAACAGTCCCTCCTTCCGATGTTTTAGGAGGGAACTCACTGTTGTGGATGATGATGGTGATGATGAGGACGAGGTCGATGATGATGATGATGTTCATCATTATTATCATCATCAACATCATGAACATGACCGATAAACGCCATCCGGCCGTTGTTGCGCTCGCAACACGGGCGTGTTGCATGACATTCGTTGGTCATCTGGGTTGTTTTATCACCTTATGTTTCCCCTTGCCGTGACTGCTATCATGAACTGATGTGCAAATTATATCATGGTTGCATTGCCGTTTCTTTCGGTCGTTACGAACAATAAACGCATATCTTGGTGACAGCGTCGCTTCACGGGTTGTTGAACGGTTGTTGCTGTTGTTGTTTTCTCGCCGTGGTTCTCCTCTTTGCTGTTGCTGATGAAGATGAACGTGCATAGCGAGCACGCGACCGAGGAGTTTCACGATGGTCATGCTTGGGTTTGTTGTTGGTCTGAACCATCTTGGTGTTGTTTAGAACGGGCATTATGTGTTTTTGTTGTTTTCGATGGTGCAGCTATTGCTACAAACACAATCTGGGCTCCATATCCCGACAAGGAAAACCGGCACATGGCCTGCCGTTGAACCCGACGTCCCGTCCTCGCGCCGGACTGCCAGTCTTTGAACAAATCTGCATTTGGGCTGGGCTGGAGCAACTCCTGCCGACGTGACACTCCCTAGTGAATTATTTGGGGTCAGACGTGTACATAAGTGGTTTTATTCACCAAGGTTCCGATTCAGAATGCACATGTGCTTAGTTGTTTTGTTTTTTCCCATGCAGTCTTCATTGCCCCCAATCCTTAGATTCCCCTGCGGGTTCACTTTCCGGGGTGGTTTTGTGTCGGTTTTTTCGGAGTTCGGGCTTTTTAGGTATTTGGAAAAACTTTATTGGTAAGGGTTTTGGATAGTATGTGTGGTGACCTTGCTCATGGTGATGGTTGCTTGGTGATGACTAACAGTAACAGTGCAAGACGGTATGTCACGTTTAGGGTTTCGGGGAGTAACGGTTCAGGGCTTTAGGGCCTACCCTAGTCGTCCTGAACCCTTCGCCCGCTCGTAGGTTGGCCCAGCAGGGGGAGGGTGCGCGTGCCTGCGGCCACGTCCTCCTCCTGCTGTCGTTTCGCTCGTTACGTGTTCGTTTCCTCTAGTGGAGCACATGACGGAAAACGGCACAGACAGAAGAACACAGAAAGTGTTCAGCGCTGGATAGCAGAAAACAGGGTTTCCGAAAGTCAGGAATACAACACGCAGGCCACGCTTTTCGAGCTTCGGACCAAGTCGCAACCAAAAACGCACGACAAAAACTCACGTGAGTTTTCGTGTGTGTTTGACAAGCCAGCGGAAATGAGACAGAACCCTCGGCTACGAAGAGCGCAACATCTGGAGAAGTGCGAAAACCTGACGCAGGACGGTGTTTTCCAAATCAGGAAAAACAGTACTGAAGGAGAGGGGGCATGCAAGAACACAGAAACAGCAGCAAAACCACCCCGGAAAGTGAACCCGCTAGGTTAGATTCACCTTCGATGTCACATTTCCATGTCGACGTTCTTCCATACCGAATGCCGCGGCCAAGCTTCCTTTGCAAAACGCAATACCCCATCAAAGCCTCTGTAGCTGCAAGCATCAGTTTCGAAGGCTTTGGTGCAGCTAAATTTGCCCTGCCGAGTCCTACAGGAAGGTGACTGTGTGAGGGTTTTTTATATTGCAGGAGTTTGGTGGTGTTTGGAGTGTGTTTGGTTTGTGCGTTGAAGATGCTTGTTTCTTTTCTCCGTTTGCTGCATTGAAACGCCCGATTGTCAAACCCACTCCTAAACGGAGAAGGCGGTGTACGGTCCCGTGAGGTTAGGCAGTTTTTGCAAGGGTCAGCAGTCCATGCAAGGGTTTAGCCTGGGAATGACATGCTGTGGCAGGTCTTGGTACTCGACATGCGGTGCATCCAGGAGAGTTCGCAGGCTTTGTTGCGAATGCATTGGGACGCTTGAACTTCAGGGCTCAGGGCTTCAGTGCAGATTAATACCATCTTGCAAGTTGTTGCCGTCTTCCGAAATTACATTCACCGTGTGTTGAGTTCCGTCGCGCGAATTCACAGATGAAGCTTTGTAAATTCCATCACCGACAGTTCAAGTCAAGAACTTAGGCCCTTGCACAAACCAAATGATCTTTCACATGCAACAGCCAGCATGGCGGGTGTATGTGGGTGTTTTGCCGAAGCCTGACAAACACACATCGCCAGAGCTAAACTGCTCCGGCCTTAAAGCCCGAAAAGCATGGAATCCCAGTATCACCCGAACAACTGTCCGAATGCGCCACAAGCCCCTCTGATCGGCTTGCGCCAAATACCCATAAATCCAATCCCCTAAGTATGAGAGCCCCGAATCGAGCGTTTCTGCACTCGTAACAACAGCCTAAACAAAGCGCTTGTACAAAGCGTCCAGAACTAAAACCACACAGAAGCCCTAGGCCCCCACAAACAAGAAGCCACGGCAAGTCCTCGATGAAAGAGGTCTCTCAGCTGACACAGCGGTGCGGCTCCTCGTGGGCCTCAGCGCAAAGGAAGCGACATCGGAGCTGCCTGGGCCCCCGGATTGTGAGGGCTTAGTGCTTGAGGTAGAGTGCAAAATGTGAACACAACGACTATACATGTAGGTATAACCCGCTTATGTTTAAAACGATGAAAATCTCGTTGTAGCGTGTCAATTGCAAAAGCTTGCGAGACCATAACTATGACGTAAAGCATGGCGTAGCACGGCAGGGCATATCATAGCGCGCACAGCATAACATAGCACAGCATAGCACGATGTAACATCACACAACACAGCATAACACGTTGCAGCTGATGCGGTGCAGGCGGCAAACAGAACGTAGTACTGTTTGGCAATGTAGTTTCAATATAGAATTTATAGCCTCGTGCAACACATTATAATATTGCTCACTGTTTTTTGGTGCTATTAAGCATTCTGTAACCTCTACACTACAGGCATATCAGATGTTCCGCACCGATGTCCTACAGTAGTTGGCAATGTTGACAACAGGGGGCAATCGTGCGCCTCGCTGCTCGGACTGACGTGCCGGTGGCTTTCGCGGAGCAACAAGCAGACGAAGAGAGCGAACATGTTTGCATCGACCACAGAGGATTCTTCACGGTCGCACTGTGGCAGCGTCCGAGTTACACTGTTGCCGACTCCGACGGCTTGGTTGAGAAGCTGGGCGACATCATCCAAAGCCCCCGGGCCAGAGACCAGGAAATGTTGCCCACGGGAGTTGTCACTGGAAACTTCAACCACGAGCCGGGCAACAACATTTTGCGAGAGTTAGCTTGCACTTGCATAGCCGGCATTTCACGCTCCTGGGCGCCCACGGTGTTGGAGCGTATTCATCGGCGAGAATGCGGCTCACCTCTTTTTCTTAGTCAGCCTACGGCCGAACTTTAAACTTTTTGGGGTTAAGCTTCAGATGTTTGGTATTTTGCCATACTATTCGGGGAGGGGGGGGGGCAGGACGGGCACAAAAAGGGGGCGAGCTGTACAGCTTGCATGTTGCCATTGCGTGATACTGTCCGTCACGCAAAATACGAGACTATATTCCTAACGATGTTATGTCCTACGTTGTTATGGGAAACATGATGCAGTGTACAACTGAATGGCAACAGATCTTCATGAGCGCACTTGGAAGTCTCCAGCTCCGAATCCGAAGCCATTACACATGCTACTCCAATGTTTCTTGGAATCGAAGCAGAGCTACCCCGCAAACCTTGGTCACGTGTCGCGCCCTCGATGGTCACGTCGCGTCCGGAGCATCTTTGAGAAGGTGCCCGCCTGAGATTGTGCTCCTCACATTGTCGCAAGCTGCGAATTGCTTGCTGGCTGAACTTGCCTGTGGTTCAAGAGGCTACGGGGTTAGGGAGGTCTCAGAGTAATTTACAGGGGCCGACGTTGGGCGCTTGCATGTTTAGTCAGCGCAAGGCAGAGGTATCGAAAGACTACAATATCGTCCTCCAAAGCCTACCAACTTGCATTGAGAGTCTGCAACGAGCAAGAAATAGCCGTAGCCGTTCGCTCAAAGATGCTTGCGTCTTTGCATGTCTCGAAGTGCACAGCGAAGAACTGCAACGAGTGCAAGTGGTACAGAAACCACGAGCAGTGGTCTGGGCGATGCAGTTTTGAAGACAGAGATGGCCACCTGTCTGCAAAAGATGTCTGAAGCTATGTATGTTAAGGCCCACGGCTCATGAAAGGCAGTTTGGCCAGCATATCCAAGAGTGTAGA
>CAJNDV010031663.1:62454-76181 GCA_905221635.1 Symbiodinium sp. CCMP2456
ATCAGCAGCAACAACAACAACAAGAACAAGAACAATAACAAGAATAAGAAGAACAACAACAACAACAACAACAACAACAACAACAACAACAACAACAACAACAACACCAGCAGCAACAACAACAACTACTACTACTACTACTACTACGACGACGACTACTACTACGACTACGACGACAACTACTACTTCTACTACAACTGCTACTACTGCTACCACTACTCCTCCTCCTACTCTTGCTACTACTACTGCTACTACTGCTACTGCTTCTGCTACTACCACCACTACTACCACCGCCACTACTACTACGACGACGACTACTACTTCTACTACTAGTACCGGTGCCAGTACCAGTACCAGTACCAGTGCCAGTACGGTACCGGCACGTGCACTAGTACTGTTACTGGTACTGTGGTACTAGTACTATAGTTACTAGTACTGAATTCTAAGATGATTGTGAAGTAACACGACTGTCCAAGACTCCAAGAGAGACGCAACGTGATCAAGAGCCGCATGCAGTACTGGTGCCGTTGTTTTTACTAGGCCATATTTCTCATAGTTACCATTGCCCCTTGTGGTCACTCTAAGGTTGGGGACCTTACCAAGACATAAAGCCACCTCTGGCAACAAAACTTGTGGCGATGGCAAGGCTGTGATTCGTGCCTGCGACGCGGCGGGTTTTCGGCACCCACAGCTCGTGGAACTGAGGGAAGGTGGCTTTGGCACGTCAGCGGCTTCAGGATGTCAGGGTTTAGAGCCTTAGTGTCAGGCACGGAGGGAAAAGCTTGTGAAAGAAGGTACCGTCGGAATTTTTACGAGCTGTGCGAAGGACTCTGTTCCTGGCTCCGATTAAAGAGGAGGTTCAACAACCATACTGTCGTATACCTCATCTGGTACACGACTTCACGCAGAATCCAGCGAGGCCAGTCAACGTATGGTGCTGTAATGGTCCAGTCGTCGGCCTATAGCTTAAGCCTCTTCGGAACACTGCTGAAATCCGTTGTTTCTGTCCGCTTACGTTGCAGAAATCGTGGAAAAGCCCAGGATAGAGAAGCCCCAGGACGTGACTACGAGCGTAACCACGAGGGAAAGCTTTGAAGACCGGAAGAACCGAAGAGTGCAAACCGTCTTGCTTTGTCCCCACATTCTAAGTCAGAAGCAAAACCCGAGCATGACGTTTGCAGATTGTTTCAGATGCAGAGAACTGTTTAGACTGCAGAGTATCATACCGGTCAGGGCTGTAGAAGCCACGGGCAGACCTCAAGACTTTTCGCTAGGAATTCCATAGCCGCACCTGTGCTACTCCTCTCACGTCCCAGGGCTGGAGCAGCAGAAGAATGCGGCCGGGAGCTCTGCAGGATTAAGGAGTTTAGGTCGGGTCGCTTCGGTTTCAGGAGGCGGCCTCCGCGAAGTCGACCTCCACTGCTCTGGACCCATGTAAACCCCTAAGCCCCTAAACCCTCAACCCGTGAAACCCCGGCTCCAAGGCCTTGGCTCGCGAAGCGCCACCTCCCCGGCCGGAGCTCCAAGCAGAGGTCCGGTTTTGGGCTGGTAAATCAGTGTAGTTAGATTTTGGGTTTAGGGTTTCGGGGTCTAGGGTTTAGGGAGGGTGCATTAGTTCTTGTAGTGGGCCCCGGGAGATCCATTGAGCGGCCCTCAACGATGCCACCTTGACTTTGCGACGACATTCGGGGAAGCGAAGCTAGGAGATCACAAGCTCCTCATCCTCAGCTCGAGGGCCACCTTCGCTCGGCACGTCCAGGCTCGGTTTCAACCTACAGACGGGGCGCAAGGGCAACCAGACCCCACTTGGCACAGCCACCCAAGCCAAGGCGGCGAAGACAGCGCAGACCCCGGACAAGGGAGGTGGAAAGGCAACCACCGGCGATGGCAAAGGCTTGGCTAAGGGCAACCAGCAGACTGGACCTGATGTCGGCAATGGTCGTGGCCGGCCAGCCACTGGCGAAGGTGGCTCCAGAGATCGCTCCCGATCAGGACTTGGCAATACTGAAGACTGGTACGACGTCCACGAGTGTGGTGGAACTGGCAAGCTGCTTTTTCAACTCGGTCGGGGCACCCTTTGCGGCCCACCGGGATGGCTACAGCTGGGCTGATGCGCGCAAGCTTGCCAAGTCTCGCGGTGCTACCCTCAGAGCCGAAGTGGCCGTTACAAGGCTACCTCCTTCAAACCGTTTTGGTTACCGGCTGATGAGCCGACCACGGAGGCGGAGAGGGAGAACTTGCAGCAGATCGAGGGTGGCCAGCCACCGTCAAGTTGGGAAGAGTACTTGGAGGCCTTGGACAGACCAACGCGATGGGCCGATGACATCGCCTTTAAGGCTACGACCAAACGCCTGAACTGTCGCATCATCGTGCTCGTGGGCGACGTCAGCAAGCCTTCACAACCGATCGCCTATGGCAAGTCGATCAAGTTTCCGGACAACCGCGAGCAGGTGGTGACTCCGATCCTCTACAAGGACAAGCACTACCAGCTGATTTCCCACGGGTGCGACGTGGCGGCGCATTTGGCAACGGGAAGTACGACCTGATGATGCCAATCGCGCTTGGAGTGCCGAGCATGCTCGGCATCGTGTTCGTGCGCCTCAACTCGGTTGGCAGCCGATAGCGGCTAGTGAGCTTCAGCAACAGGCTGTTGCTTCAGGTGGCAAAGCGGCCGGCCCTGATGGTTCGAGCGGTGATGAGATCCGGCACTGGACGCTCCCCATGTGGCAGGCATACGCTGACCTCTGGAACAGATGGATCCACCACCGCTGCTATCCGTCAGAGTGGCAGTACTATCTGCAGGTTCACCTCCCTAAGCAAGACCCCCACCCTGTGCACGGTTTAGATGTAGGGGACGCCCGTCCTTTAATCCTTGAACCTATTCTTTGCAGGATTGCTAGTTCGGCGTTGCGCATGGCGGCTTCCAGCAGCGAGGCGTGCACACCGCTGTGCATGCTCTGCAGAATGCGTACGTACGCTGTTATGGCATACTTTCTTTAGATTATGCCAAATGTTTCGATCGCGCCCACCCCAGTACAGCCACGCACGCGCTCAGCCGGCTAGGAATGCCTGCGGAAATGGTCGACTTGTGCAGGTTTCAGTGGAGCCAACAGCACAGATGGCTTGCAAGGTTGCGTTTGTGCGGAGGCCGAAGTTGTCACTTCCAGTTTGCCCCAGGGCGATGCCATATCCCCGATGGCGCTCAATGCCATCTTGCGGGCTCCCATCCAAGCCTACTGCCGCGAGGAACCCAGGGCGACTGCGCGGTCACTTACCTGGACGATCGCAACGTGGTGGCTAGGCCTCGAAGAGAACGTTGGGAAACAGAAATTCCTCCCTCGGGGCTCTGCTGCTGCTAAGGAGGTCGGCCAGTCTGGGGCTGTTGCCGTTGTGCACACACACTTCGCATCTTGGGAGTTGATTTTCGTACCCGCATGGATGGTGAAAACAGGCCCACCTACCAAGATCGCCTGAGCGAGGCCCGCAAGCGCCTAGGCCGCGTCGGCTGCCTGCCTGTTTCTTTTATGGCAAAGTGCATGTTCTTACGACAGCTTGTCGTTCCTGTGGCAGTTTGGGGCACGTGGTTCGTGCACGGCGCGGCGAGCACGTGGAAACAGCTCCAGCAGCGCCTTGTGGGCGTTCTGTATGATGGAGGCAGATCCCCAGCTTCGCCCGACTTGCGTGCTTTGTTGCAGGGCCATAGCTTGGACTTCCAATTCATGGCAGACTACCAGACCATCTCCATGTGGGCCAAGCTCGTTCAACTTGGCCGCGCTCGCTGTCAGCCCAGCACCATGAGAGGTACCTGGCAGTATGCTGTTGTTGCCCGCGCTAAATGCATGGGCTGGCATATGCAGCCTGACAGCTCATGGACTCATCAGGCCGTTCCTAGGCAATGCATCAGTTGGGCAAGGAACCTGCAGCTGGACCGCATCAAGCACCTGCTTCGGGAAACATGGCGATTTGAACGCTTTGCTGCGTGGAAGGCCTCAGGTAGACTGGATGCTGTGGCTGCGGCTAACACGACGTTCCACCCAGCTCGAGTCAACAGGCGTGGCAGCTGTGGAATGCCACTTGTGCCCATGGCCGTGCAGTACTTACCGCTGCAGTGGTCAGCCCAGCACGTCAGCACGTCGCCAGGCCAATCAAAGTGGAGCTGCTGTGCAGTGGTGTCCCTTCTGCAAAGAGGGCTATGCTCCTACATGGGATCATTGTGCTTGGACTTGTGCACACTTCAGTGTCCCTCGCCTGGCCATACCTGGTGACAACATGCAGCGTAGGATGGGTTGGCCTGCGCCGACGCGTGCCAGAGCCCAGAATCTCCGAGTGCTTGACCATCTTGCTAGCGTCCGCTCACAACGGGAACAGTAGCCGCCCTTCCCCGGGCTGTTGCTGGGCAGTCAGGGCTTGCTGAGCTCGATTGCCGAGGGCAAGCGGCTAGGGTAACGAGATGCTCACCCCTTTTTCGTCCACCGACATCGTCGGGGTGTCGGGTCGACGTTAAACTCCTTCACAAGCTTATAGTAATCGTAGTAGTGGATTCGGTACTTGTGGTTGTATTATTGGGCTGTGGGTCTTGCAATCGTAGTAACGTCGTGGTGGCTATAGTAGTGGGTAGAGTACTTGTAATGGTTATAGTAGCGGGTTTAGAAAATCGATTTGTTATAGTAGTGGGTATAGTAAAAAAGGCGTCCTAGTAGTGTTTCTTCAAACTCGAACAGTTATTGTCTTGGGCCGCTCTAAATCTTAGTAGTTATAGTCGTGAGTATTGAAATTTAACTAGTTCGAGTAGTGTGTATAGCAGTCATAGTAAGTAGTGTTTTCAAATTCCGAAGAGTTATAGTATTGGGCTATTGGGTTTCCCAATCTTGGTAGATATAATCGTGGACTTTGAACTTTGAGAAGTTATAGTAGGCCGTATAGCAACCATAGTAAAAACACAGTGGGTTATAGAAAACCAAATAATCCTAGTAGTAGGATTAAAGTTATAGTAGTTGTAGCAGTGGGTATAGGAAGTATAGTAGTAGAAGCAGTCGGTTTAAAAGTTAGTAGCGGGCTTGGAAGTTCGAGCAGTTATTGTAGTAGTGTAGTATTTATGACCGTTGCAATGGTGAGTATGGTAATGTGTTAGATGCGGGCCTGGGGCTTCAAAAGCAGCGGCCAAGGTGTCCATCGGGTTCAACAGCTTTCATCTTGGGAGGAAAGCTCTTTATGAGGGTTCTGAGAAGGGCCTAGGCTCAGTCCTTACGGGAAATGGTGCGGGCTCCGGGCTGATTCGGCTGGCAGTTGTGGCGAATTGTATGACAGCTACAGAAAGGTACCAAGTTCAAATGAAGAACGAGCCTCAACATCCTCCATCCATCTAAACGGCATAATCAGCACCCGTGCATTGCAGTAAGTTGCCGCATTTTGTTTTTTGCCCGCAGCACCTGAAACTGCAGCTTGGATCGATTGATGAGGTTGAGTGATGCTTGATCGGATGAAGTACTTGGGAACAGTGGTAGCCATTGCAAACTTTTCACACGGTAGGAGGGTTGATGCCGACTCTTCTGCTTTGTTTCTTCGTCGAGAGTTTGTCATGTCGGGCCGTTGTTTGGGAATCCTTCCGAGCCCTGAGGCCCACTGAGACACAGCCAACGATCCAGTGCAAACTCTTGATTTTTGGCTGCGGTTTGTTTGTGTATCAGGTAGTTCACGAGCTGTGCTCCCTCCCTCTGGAACGAAAATCTTGTAAGATCTGCTAAACTTGCGGTTGGCATGAAGGCTACGAGCTTTCAGGTGCTTTGCCCAAACTCGATGTTTGGTCCTAGATCTTTCGGGAAGAAACGCCGTTAAACCTTTAGACTACTTGAAGGTGGATTGCTGCTGACGGAAAAGAGGGCATCAAAAAGCTTGCGCCTTAAACCAACCCTAAACCGAAAGCCCTAAAGCCACTAAACCCAGCCCCCCCATGAGCAGGTGGACTGGGAGACGTTGGAGGCCGGCGATTGGCGGCTCCAGGGGTTTGCGGGTGTTCAGGTTCTAGGTTCGGGGTATACGATGCAGGATATAAGGTCCGAGGGCTTAGGCTTAGGGATCAAGGGTCTCGGGTTCGGGTCGACTTGGGACTTCGAGAGGAGTTTGGGGGGGGGGGGGGGGGGGTCGGTTTTGGTATTTGAGTGTGGACTTACGCAGGCAAAAGGTGTCATCCCTCTTGAACCGTGTGTCTGCGAAAGCAGCCCCCTGGAAGTTGTACTCGGAGGTAGGTAGGTTGGCGCTGACATGTCAAACTGCAGGTACCTTCTGATACGTTCATCATTATTCGTTGGGAACTGCCTTATTCGCTGATCTGTATACCTACTTGCAGGTACAAATCCTGTTACATGAGGATCGTTTGTTTGAAGGCCTGTGACTCGGGTATCTGTTGCTTCTGCTTCGCGCAAATCTCCAGCACTTTTGCCTGTGAAGGAGGGTCCGCTGTTCGACGATGTTGCGGCCAAGGTCGTGCACGGGAGCTGAAAATTAGGTTTCCATGCCATGCAGGTATTTAGAATGGGGTGTTGGGCTAGAGAGAGAGCGAACGTTGCAAAGGTTTGGGGCTGCCGGCTGCTGTTCCAGTCACGTGCACAAGTCCCAAAGCGCAGGATGCCGAACAACTAGGGAACGCATCCGAGCCACCAGCAAGCCGCGAGCTCAAGTCTAAGGTGGGGTGTTTGTGTTGGAAGCGTTAGCCTCATTCTGCATCTCGTCAGACCGAATGAGATTCCAACTTTGTCGTTTAGACATGCCTGCCTCTACCCTGGCATGACAAGTGCTGACTGATGCTGGCCCTTTTGGCAGCCTGTTGGGGTTGTATTCATGCGCGGATTGTCTGTTGGCCGCAAGCGATATGACGTTGGCTGTCAGCTGTTTGTCTTTGGTCCAATCTCACTCACTCCCGGCCACTAATCTTGCTGCGCTTTTTTCTCAGAAGACACAGAAGATGTACGCTATATGCGGCTTCGACTGGCTCAGGTGGGGGCGTTTCTGCCAAAGGATTTGAAGCCTCCGAGGCCCCGGGCTGGAAGATGGAGGAACCAGTTCGATGCGCGATTTGAGATCGAGTCACGAGTGCGGCGTAGCCGGGCACGGGCGTATGAGGGTGTCCGAAAATAGGGGACAGTAGGATCCTTATTATAAGGACCCAACATAAGGTGCCCCTAATTTTCGGAAACTCTCATATTTCTGCCTTTTTTTTCTCTTCCCTTTGGGAGGCTATAGGCCAGCGACGCAGGCGAGAGCCGGAGGTTGCAGAGAGGCCCCCCCGTTGCTTGGTGAACATATACCGATGCCGTAGCACATGCATGCATACATGCACACATGTTTACATGCGTATACGTATGCATGAGCGTGTGTGAATGTATATGTATATATATATATATACATATATATATATATACGCAGCTATGTTTTCAACTAAGTCTACAGAAATGTAGTACTGCAAACAGGTAGACAAAGAAATCGATGACCAAGTAAACAACTTAATCTAAGTATAAGTGAGTAGCATGTACGTGTATATATATATATATAATATACTATAATATGGGTAGCAACATCAGGAGTGCAGTCAGCAAGGTTTACTGCCCAGGAGTCCAGCACATGCTAACTCCGACGCCTTACGCCCTCCTTTTGATCTCATTAAGCTTGGGAGGGGCTAGTCCATTGGATCTCGCTCGATGATGAGACCTTTTGGCTGTTGCAGAGAGATCCTTGAGGATCCGTTTTGCGTTGTGCTCGAGGATCACAGCTGCACCTTGCCGTGACATGGGCTCAAGTCGTAATCGTTTTCTGCTAAACCATCATGTATCAGCTCCATGTCCGCACGCAAGGACTCGCCATCGTCTGCCCGTCTACTGTGTCTGATTCGTATTTTGTGAGATAAGGATTTGAACTGACGAGGTCAGTTGCTGCCTATACTCGTACATTGATTTGCGACGATACTGTCGGCCTTCGAGATATGAGTGTGCCTTCTTTAGCCAACGTCGTAGGAGTGTCCGCCTCTGAACCCAGGCATTTGTGGCTCCACTTCCTGCTTTGGCCCACGGTTGCAGCTCTCCGCGATGGCAAGGCAAGAGAGTTTATCAGAGTTTTGATTTGATTAGATGCTCGTGGTAGTGTTGCCAAGGTTCGTACCTCAAGCACTGGTTCTCGAGCCGCAGCGGTGCTCGAAGATTCCCAAAGTGTCGGCTCTTCCCGACCCTTGAAACTTGATTATTATTGCCCGTCCCGTCGTGTGGCATGGGAGGTGTTCCAGCGGGCAGAGGCCGGAAGAGCTGTTCAACGGGTTTTCCGGGCTTTCAGTTGCTTTGCTTGGGTCCGCATGGGACTTTCTGGAAAAAGAGCATAGGGCACAAATACGGACGAATCGGACCTGTTGCTCGTCACGAGCTTCCTGGACATTGAGGCCCAACGCGCCGAATGACTTGTCCCAGCCTAGGCCTATCTAGGCCCCAAGCCAAAAAGCCAGGTCACCCAGCAGCGCCCTCATTGATAAGTCTGAGTCTTGGGGCTCTCTGCTGAAATTCAATAGCAAAACTGGACATCGGAGCCTCCTCTCCCTCCTCGATCCAGGGCAGGATGGTGCCCTCTGTGGTAAACAATGCACTTCGAGAGGTCCTGCGACAGCTGCTCTTCCAAATTAAGAGCCGCGAAACGGCTTTTAGGATAGGATTCCGGGTGCTGTTGTGGTGGATTGAGCAGCACCTTCCCTCTGAGGTCCCAGAACGCCGCCCAACAGGCCAAGCAGGTCAAGGCGAAAGCGTGTCTCGGCCGATCGTGACGGTTGAAGATTCAAGCCGTTGTATCCCCAAGCTACCATGACTAGCTTTGCGTCCTTTCTGAAGCTGCTTTAACCCGTGCCTCTGGTGCTTTTGACGTCTCAGGGTCGTCCTGCAGGACAGCCTTCCGCGAGGTTGCGAGGCAGAGGGAGCTGGAGGCCAAGAACAAGACCCAGGCCTGGGAGACTCCAACCCCGGGCCTCCAAGCCACCAGCTTCGCATGGAATTCCTGTCCTAGAGGCGCGCTTCAACTCTGCAATGATCTTTTCACCGAGTGGCCAGGAGACGGAGGAGATGCTGGAACAGCTCACGAGCCAGAAACAGATGTGGCTCGACACGGCGGTCTTTTGAAAATCTGGCGGCGGTGGCATTCACAGCAGATTCTCAAGTTCCGACACGTGAATACGTGAATCCTAAATAGGGGATGTCGGTGGGCGGAGAGGGATTTGGAACCTGGGCCTTGCGGGGATTCGTCATAGGTTTCTGCTCGGAGGTTTCCATGGTTGCATCGCCCATGCTATCGAATCCGCACGAACGATGTAGCTACGCCCTTGGTGACGGGGGAGGGGGCATCCTGTCAACTTACAGGCTTCATGACGAAAGCCCTTGCAGAAACTAATCGTTGAGAGTAACCAGGAGATGTCTCTTGTAGCCAGCCTGTGAATGCTCCGTGTAAGTTGCAACCCACTTTGGTCGATTTCCTCGTTCCGGCTTTACCTGAAGTAAACAGCTTTCTTTCAGGCTCGTCGCGAAGCAGCGTCAAGTCAACTTGCTGATGTCGCCGGCTGGCTGCACATGAAGCAAGCTGAATGGTCATGGTTTTGCTGTATCTACAACGGTAATCCGCCGGCAACGACTGCTGACTAGATCAATTCGCCTGGGCCTGCTACATCCTCTTGAACGAGTGCTGGAGCTCCTTTGTTCGTGGCTCTTGTGGGCCATCCTGCCGCGAAGTTTCTCTGATCAGGCGACCTGAAGCGGAGCCTCGAAGATTCAAGCCCTGGAGGCTCCAGAACCCCGGAAGTCCCTCAAACCCTCAAGACTCAAGCCAGCACCAAATGCCCCATCCCCTTAACCCTAAAGCCGAAACCTCTAAAGCCCCACAGGTCCAAAGGCCTAAACCCAGTGACCACGAACCGAGGACAAAGAACGAGTCGCAGGAGGCCTGGCGTGTCGAGTCGATGGAGCTGGCGAACTTGCAGGCGGCTGGGTCTCTAAGGAGTCCTTTATGAATGAGGATTCCTATTTGAGGCTTCCTTGAAGAATTCCCAGAGAGTCTTATGGGGTCGGGAGCCGAATGGTTTCAGGATCGGGATGCAGGGGTTAGGAGGCAAGGCATCAGCACCTCCGAGTCACGTCCCTGGAGCCTTCCAATGCTGCACAGGCCAACCTGACACGCGAAGAAGGCTGCCTGTGCTTTGCTTGGCATTTGTGGCTGTAGCAGGGTCCCCTCGCAGGGTTGAGCACGGGGCCAGGGCTCGGGCCTAGTGCACCTTGTCTCGCGTTGGTGCCACACCCACTGGCCGTTGCTGTGAAGGGGAGTACGCGGAGCTCCAGAAGAGGGTGCAGAAGGAGATCGCACGGCTCACCGACCAGCATCCTGGCAGACCACAGCCTCAAAGCTTTCGGGATCATCGCCGAGTCATCGCTGTCTTCACATTTCCGAAGATACTCGTCGTTGAGACACCTTGCGTGTGAGATCAAGCGGATCCCTTCGTGGCATCCCTTCTCACTAGGAACCCTCCTGCCGGCACCCCCGAGCTTCCCTGAAACCCATCGCAGCGCGGAGCTTTCCCGATACCCGTCATAAGACATCCATCCTGTACACATGCACAGAATGTACCCATAGTCTACCTTAGACGGCGGCCTGCCTTCCCCGTCCGAGCCTCTCTCAGAGGCAGCTGGCTGCCGACAAGCGACTCAGGGAGCTGCAGGCCGCCTACGAGAAGAAGCAGGAGACCCTGAGACCCTGTTGGGTTTAGGGTTCAGCATTCAGGGTTTAGGGCGCTTGGTCAGGTTGGTCTACTAAGAACTACCATGCGGGTTGCGACAAGAGTTGCTGAAAGATTCTTATAAGCGTGCCTCACCGGGCTACTATAAGAGGTTCGGGTGTTGGCGGCGTATCGGCAGAGGGCACTGCGGCAGTGCGGCATCTGGAAGTCTCGAGCTGAGCGACAGGCATACATTGCATCTGATTGACGCCTACCACCAAAATCCGTATCTAGCTCGAGCATCCTCAAGCCCGAAACACCCTAAACCCAAAACCCAACCCGCCCTAGACCCTAATCATTGCCCGGATCCTCAGCCCGGGTGGTGCTGACAGGAGAAGGTGGATCGCCTCCGGGAAGAAGCCGTGTCGCGCGGTGGTATCGCCAGGCAGGGCACCCTAGGGTCGAGCTCCAGTGTTCTAGCGCCTTGACCCTAAAACCCTAAAGCCCTAAACCCCAAGACCCCAAAACCCAAAAAATCCCAAAACTTAGACCCCTGACAACCCTAAACCACAACGCACCAGGAACGCCTCCCAAGAGGCCGACGTGGTGCAAGCCAACCTCGCCGAGGCGGCGCGAGGACAAGTAACCCTTAAGGGGTACAACAGGGTTCTATGCTGGGGTCCCCTTTTAGGGGTATAAGGAAGCTTCTATACTGGGGTCCCCTTTAAAGGAGCCCTACAAACACGATGTGCTTGTCCAGGGTCTACTAGCTTTACTGGCCTGGTGGTTGTTCTCGGGGCATCTGCCTATGTATGTGTTTGTTTGCGTTGTTGCATGGAGGTATGTGTGCATGTATCCATGTGTGCAGTCGTTCATGCAATTTTGTTAGTCTATCTAGTCAAGACTATCATTAACACATTTTCAGCCACACTGGCAGCTGCAGCAATTCTAGGCTTGGGGCTTGGAGGGTGGCAAGTGGGTTGGGGCTAAAGGGTTTCTTCTGCAGGGTGGTTTAGCGTTGAAGGGTGCGAATTGTAGGTTGAGGGTTTCGTTTCACTGGCGAGTTTGGGGAGGGGAAGGGTCTAGTTCTGTAAGGTGTCCGCACTGAGTATAGGGCACCCAGTCGTAGATTCTGTATCTTACTTTGGCCGAAGCAGTCACGGTGGAAAAGTGTTCTACGAAATATGCTGATGCCAGAACATGCGGTTTTGAGTTTAGCAGGCTGTTTTGATGTTTAGGGTCCTGGGATCTTTGAAGCTTGGTTGAGGGCTGGGCTTCATGGCCTGGGACGATCGTCATGCTCCGATCATCCGTCGACACTAGCGTGGAGGTGGGTTCTTACCAGAGCAAGGCGCTGGCGATGGAGATAACGAGCACCACATTCGATACAAAGTAGTTCATCCAAATGCCAGCCACCTAGAACCTGGAATTTCCGTTCTCGCGAAGCCGCTGAACATCGCTGAACCAAGACCATTGCCAGAAAACCGAGGGAAGTTTTGATGAAAGCAAGAACTCATGCCGATACTTGTCTTAAGTTTTCATGCGCTTTCAACTAGCACTTTAAGCATAGTTGTGGTGCAATCGAATTCTCTCTGACCTTCTGCCTGCAAATTCTCCGTCAAGTCCTAATCCAAAAAACCCTATAATTGAGGCAGACACCCTAAAACTACATCTTCGCCAAGGCCGAGGGTCTCGTCACCAAGCACCGCCACTTAGCCGAGGCTTCTGAGAAGGCCCGAGGCTTTCAGCGTGGGCTGGGCTCAGGTCCGGCGAACTGCCTTTTCACGAACCATGACTTCTGCTAAAAAGAGGAGCTTGAAATTTCAAAGGGATCCTCAGACGGGACCCCTCTGGCTTCAATTGACATGCACGCACGTAGCTACAAGCTTTCGGAAGGTCTTCTTGCAGGCAAAGATGGACTTGGACCATGCAGACAGGCTATGCCTGGATTCCGAGCACGAGGCTTTGAGATTTCCGTGTTGAGAGGGGGAGAAGAAGCGGACTTGGGCCGTTTTGGACTCCGAGCGTGTCGCGACCAGACGACATGACATGGCTTGATGTAGGGGTCTCAAGAATTACCTAGACTATTTTGGCGGTTCCTTATCATATTTTTCGTATAATATACGCCAAGGCCCTGTTCTACTTATTAAGGCCCCTATATTAATTGGAGTTCTCAAGTCCTCTCTAGAAATGGCCATTTCTCCTTCGGTTCAACAGCGCTGACTTCCGTCCGGCTTTGTGCTAGGTACGAAAGTTACTGTATTCCGCGAAAATCAAGTCCCTCCCGCTCACTCCACACAATCGTCCGCCTCTTTCTCGAAAATGAAGTTCCGCCGAGGTCTTAGGCCCAAGGCTCTCTGAACACTTTCACTCGAGAAAGGTGGCCGAAAAGGACGAGCTCAAGATGCGTGTGCTGGCCGCCAGGGACTCCCTGCAAGCCTTCTACAACAGCATGGACAACCTTACACTGTTGCTGGAGGCAAAGATTATGGACCTTTGTCTATGAGTTTAGCACGCTTTGATGACTCGCTTCATGCTCTACATGCCCAGTTTGAAATCTAGAATCCAGAAGTAGTCGGAAGTTGGGGCCAGAATCCTTCGACTCTCTCCTGCTTTTCGCCGCTCTCGACATAGGCTGCACTGAGTCGAACACCAGAATCTCGGTCATCGCAGTCATAGGTGTGCCACGAGGGAATGGGAATGAGTACTGCCAAGAGTAACCCGGTATTCTTGATCTCATTGCATTAGAGTCATCATGATTGTGGTTAGCGTGATAAAGATGATGCTTGCTCTTCTTGTCGCGGTCGTAGTAACGATGGTAGCAGTAGTGCCAAAACGAGTTTTTACACGCACAAGTACTGTGCTTAGACCTAGTGATGGTCGTGGTGTTAGTGACAGTCGTAGTGGTGGTGTGGTGGTGGTGGTGGTAGTAGTAGTAGTAGTAGATCGTCGAAGTAGTAGTGGTACTGGTAGTGGTAGTCGTCGTCGTAGTAGTCGTCGT
>CAJNDV010031663.1:84457-98955 GCA_905221635.1 Symbiodinium sp. CCMP2456
CAGCAGCTGAGGGTGCAACTGCGGGCGCTGGACATCGAGGTCGACATACTCTGGGTGCCCAGTCATGGCAAGCCTACTCCCGAGGGGTGGCAAGGCAGTGCTTTCGTTCCGCTGCAGAGGCTTCGATTCATCAACGAACGAGCCGACGAGGCTGCTGGCAGACTGGCCCGGCGGCGTGCCACTGGATCACTCCGGCAGCGCTGCCTCAGAGAGCGCGAGGAGGCTGCCAGATGGGAAGTTCGTGCCCTCACCCTCGCCGAAAGCGTGGCTGAGGAATGGGCTGCGTGCGAGACCTGAGGGGCTCTCACGGCGGCCAGTAGGACCTCTCGAGGGCATCCTGCTGGTCGCGTCACCAAACACATAATGACGACGACGACTACTGCTACTACTGTCACAACTTCTACAACAACAACTACTACTACTACTACCACCACCACCACTACCACTGCCACCGCTACTTCTACTGCTGCTGCTGCTGCTACTGCTACTGCTACTGCACCTGCTACTACTACTACTACTACTACTACTACTCCTGCTGCTACTACTACTGCTGCTGCTGCTGCTGCTACTGCTAGTTCCACTCCTGCCACTACCACGACGACGAGTACTACTGCCACTGCTGCAAATGCCACTTGCGGAAATCATGATCGTGCTTAGACTGTTAACAACCACGAACTACTACTGCCACTGCCGCTTTGACTACCACCATCAATAGCATTACTACTCTAATTATTATGATTGTCGAGGGCATCGGACTGTCCCGTCTGATTGGTTACAGTGCATGTTTCAGTGTATATGCATGCATATATACATATACACACATACAGTTACAGACAGTTACATACATACATACATCCATACATCCATACGACATACATACATACATACATACATACATACATACACACATACATACGTACATACATACATACATACATACATACATACATACATACACAAATGCATACATGCATACATACATGCATACATACATACATGCATACATATATACAGCTACATACTTGCAGTTACATACATACGTACGTATGCACGTACATATTTACATGCGCACTTATTTGCACGCTTGCATGCCGCAATATACATACAAGCACACACACACACAATTCTGTCTTCGAGCTGTCTGTGTTTACACGGATGAATCAGCTCTCTGTCTTGGTCAAGGGAAAACAACGGTGCTCGCCCGTGCCGAAGTTTGCGTGTTTTTAACTCGTTGTGGGGGGATAGAGCGGCAAAACCCTGCATTCTCGGCATGAAAGCCCTAAACGAAGACTAGTCGTATGCTATAGTATGATATAATATTGTATCGCCTACTACAATATAGTATAGTACGGTATAGCCTTTAATGATATGGTAGTGTACAGTAAACATGGTCTAGCATAGCATTTCTAGGCTTCTGGGCCTCAGACCACGAGCCGCCGAAGCGAAGGCCGGAGCTTCAGGAAGACCCAGCGGCCTTACAGCGCTACCTCGAGGAGCTCCTGAGGTCAAGCCCAGGCTTGGAGGCTTTAGAGGCTTTGGGTTGAGAGGCTTTGGGTTTGGGGTTTAGGGTTTCGGGTGTTATACGGGCAGTTTTTTTGGTGTGCAACGGCAGTGATACTGGGCATCTCACCGGCATCTTTCATGTTATCGAGCTTCGGACCAGGATGAGGATCTCACCAAGTGCCGTGGACAGAGCGTGTCTTACTTCGGGAGAAGGTCACGGACGGCCGGCCGACAATTTCCGTGTTAGTGTAGCGAGGTGGAACTTCACTAGAAGGAGCTAGATGGCAGCTAGCTGAGCCTGGGACGAGTCCCGCACAAACTCCGGACATATCGCTTTTCAAGACGATAGCATGCATGAGTGACTCATGTGCAAGATGCTGAAATTTGCCAACTGAAGGATCCTACATTTCAAAAGTCGACAGTCAAGGATTTCATGAACTCCAGCCCGCATTGTCCTTTCATCCTCTCCTTTAACCAATTTTTCGTAATGTGTTCAGCACAGGAGCGCGGAGTGATAGAGGACATCTACGCTGAACTCGAGACTAGCCGCTCTCCGAGACAGTGCTCGTGTTGATTTTGGAGTTGGGCCTGTGCGAAGTGGCGTGAAAGACATGTCACCATGGCCTAGGCCCAAGACGTGTCATAGCTGCAGTCGCCTCTAAGATCCTTCACAGAAGTACAATTCCAACACGATTCCATGGTGACTTGCTCTGAATTCTATTGCCCGATCGGGTCCTGAAACTTCAAGCTTCGAGCCTCCAGCCGCGAGGCCTGCTGAAGCCCGAGGTGCATCAAGTCGATCAATCGGATTTGGAGGGCGCAACATGATGTCAGAAAGCGGCGCCTGCATCTCTACACAGTCAGTCAGTGTGTGTGTGTGTGCCAATAGGGAAGTAGAGCGCGACATCAGCAACCCGCAGGTGCCCAGCAAGATACTGCAGCCAGTGCCTCCTCCGGAGGCAGGTCGAGCAGAAGGTCCAGGGATCGTCGTGCAGACATTGCTCCAGGTACAATCGTATCGATACTCGATTGAAAAGACGTCACGGCATTTTATGGGTCACGCGGTTCCATAGTGGAAGGTGTTGGGCAGAGACAACTCTGGCAGCACCGATGCTGCTGTTCAGCTCGGCTCTTACGGAGGGACCTGGAGACGTTTCGCTGCGGCCTTGGGAAAGAAATCCTTTTGGAACCCTGCGGGCGCTACCGAAGCCATTTCAGCTCTCCAGTCATCTCATTACGTCCGATCGCAGAAGGATACGCCTCTTGACTTGGCAAGGAACGCAGTCAAGCCCAGGTATATCCAGGTATGAAGGGAAGCACCTTCCACCTGCTGAGGAACAAGCCTAGACCAACCACCGACCTAAAGCCTGAGGTGACTGGAAGGGTTCCGGAAGCATGTCAAGGCTCTAATCAGAGAAAAAAAGGATGTTCTGCTGCCTGAGCTTGAATTTCGATTTCTCATCATGTTCAGGAGGGCTATTTCCTGTGGTCATAGCCTTGTGGAAAGATGCATGAATGAGATCGTATCGTTTGCTGGGGTGATTGTTCTATTGCGGATTCTCACGCAAACTGCAGGTCGCGACATCTGCAAACCCAGCTCAGCATGTTCGCGAGATCAAAGGTTCATCCGTCATGGTGCAGCACATCGTGTTCGTCAACATTCCATCTGCCGGGCACATGAACCCGACCCTGCCGGTGGTGGCTGAACTGCGCCCCACGGCTGAGTTAGTGATCCGGGACTTGTCGTCACCTTTCACCAAAGCTGCCACTTCGTAGTTGAGGCCGATACAAAGAAACGGACAAGACTGATAGCAGTAGTACTATATGAGCATACTTGGTATGCTGCCGCTCCTGCTGATTTCTCGTGACAGTACCAGTTTCCTGGAGGCTCGCGAGGCGTGGCCGTGACCTACTTTGTCCCCCCGCAGATGCGTCAGGCCACCGAGCGAATTTGGTGCGAGCTTTGAGCGATCTTAAGCACCCTAGGGCCCTAGGGTTTAGGGTTTAGTAGACCCAAAACCCAAGACCGTGATCGAGTGGATACTTCTGGAAGGTGGTCGAGGCCGCAGGAGCTACCTGGCAACTCATGGAGGACAGTCTCGGAGTGAAGTTCTCGGCAGAGGCCGTTTGGATGGCCCCCTTCTCCGCAATACTCCCTCTAGCAATCCCACTTATTTGCTTCCGACATTCCCATGTGGAGGCCCTCTTCGAAGCCTTTCGAGCCTTTATGCTGCGAGGAGTTCAAAGTCCTCAACGAAGAGCAGAAGGCGAAGTACGTGCCGGAAGGGATGCCGCCGGAGGACTACGAGCTCCTTGGCCTTGCCCTTGTCGCCGACCGGAGACCATCCGAGGCCCTTAACTGGAATCAAGCCAGACACGCAATACAAAAAGCTACGACCGATTCGCCCAGGAGGACTGCTGTAGTATGCTACCTGCTGCGCGGGCCACACTGACCAAGTAGACGGCATAATTACGCCTGTATGTTTCATAGTTTCCGAGACAGTAAACCCCGAACCTGAACCCCATAATATCCTACAAACCCTTCTACAACTGCAGACCCTCAACCTGTGTCACGCCCCAAGAAAACCCGGCAAGCCCCAGAGACCCAGGTTCCCCATCATCGCAATGCCCGTGGCTGCCTCGCAGCTCCCCAGGCTGATCTCCGAGCTGTAGCCTGGCTATGGAGCTTTAGGTTTGGGGTGACTGCCTAAGTTTCTTTGTGGATTGACGGAGGGGCTTTTGGGGTCAGGGGGCGTTTTCCAGAGTTTGCGGGATGAGATGCCTTTGGGATCGCGGGCCAGTGTCTCCCAATGAGGAAAAGCCTCAGCCCGCCGGTCACGGCGATCGTGCACGACCCCTTCTTGCCCCAAGCCCTGGCCGGACTCGTGGGTTTTCTGAGGTTTGGACGAAGAGTTCGAACATTTGGGCGGACCTTATTCATCTCTTTGATTCCCTTTCCGGCACAGCCACGCGCGAAGAACCGAAACGAAGTCCCAAAGAACCCTTCGATCTCCGCAGGTGGCAGCGCACGTCCTGGGCGTTCCTGCTGTGAGCACGCCCCTTTGCCGCTTTAGGCTCCAAGGCTCTAAGGACCAACTCTGTTCCGAACCCGATCTAATCCTGTCGAAACCACTCCTCGTGCACAGGGACACTTTCAAACTGACGGAGGAGAGCCGGGCCTCGCCTCCGTCCAAACTGTCAAAAACCTTCAGAAACCCAGGGTTTTTTACATCTGCGAGGCTGACTATGCCTGGCCCGGGAGTCATCGCCAGACCGGCGGAGGTGACTGCGAAGTGGGAGTCCAATGAGGTGGGCTTCCTGGGAGGAAGTTTACACTCCTACTGTAGGATACGATGGGGGTTAGAACATAAAGATCGAGATGAGGAGTCGATGGTGGTGACAAGATTTCCGGTCCTGACGCGGAATGCCTGCCACGATAAAGGACTGTGCGTGATGCTGCCTATAAATTACTCAAGTAGTTATTACGTAGAATTTTCTACATCGGAAGAAGCCAATGAAGGAGAGTTTCTCACACCCAGCAGGGCTGGGTTTGAGTTGTTGGAAGGTTCGCAACCCTTTCGCAAATTCCGTGGGCCTGAGTTGGTGTTGCCCCCAGGTTGTTCGCCGTGCACGGAGGGAGATCCAGGAGATGTACGGCGTGGACGTCTTTCGCTTCGGCGGTTTGATGGAGCTTCTTGGCATTCAAAGTGGTGCCAGTGCAAGAAGAAAAGGGAGAAAGGGGCTTCAATCGATGGGAAGCCCACCTTGAGTATAAACTCTAGCCAGGTTCTACTCCCCGCAGCGAAGCATCGTCACCACCATCGACGGGCTCTTCGTGCCGCCAGCAGCGGGAATGCAGCGCGAGCGATTTGGGAATTTTCCCTTCACATGCGTCGGCCCCCTTCTGGACACCAAGGTGGCAAAGGGCCAAAATTTCAGGTTTGAGGCCCTGGTGGCTGGGAGATTTCGTAGTCACTGTGACTTGAACACGAAGACCCTCCGACCAAAGTTGGGGCCAAGAAGAGCCAAACACGAGGTAGCTATACAAACGAACAGTATGAACGTATGTATGAACGTATGTATGTACGGATGGACGGATGCATGCATGAATGAATGAACGCATGTATGTCTTTGTGTATGTGCGTATGTATGTATGTATGAAGAGGTGTATTCGTCTGTCTCTCTATCCACCCGCTTGTCTGTGACTGTGGTTGTCTTGCTCGTGACAAGACTAAAGCAGGTGAAGCGAGTTTCCCATCCGTTAGCTTGCAATGCGGAGCCAAAGCCGTCCAGCGGCTTTCCCTGGGATGTCATTGACAGCGCTCTCGCTGCGTCGAAGCGCCTTGTTCTGATCTCCCTGGGCACCGTTGCGAACTCCCACTTCTGGGATGAAAAGTTCGGAGCACAGGCGCTCAACAACGGTCTGGAGAACTGCACCGGCAAGGAGATGATCCAGCACGTCTTCCGCACGGCCTTCGAAGCCCTGAGAGAGGAGGAGGACCTCTTGGTTGTTCTGGTGGTTGGCTGTCAGCCCGACGTGCTGGAGGGCCTGCCTGCCCCACCTTCGAACTTCGTTGTTCGTGAGACTGTGCCGCAGATCGAGCTTCTCCCCAAGTGCCACGCTTTCCTGTCGCACTGCGGTGCCAACAGCATGCACGAGGCACTTCGATTTGGCATCCCCCTGGTCGGCGTGCCACTCTTCGGAGACCAGGTCCCCAACAGCCAGTCCGTCGCTGAGGCAGGAGCCGGCGTCGCTTTTGTTCGGCCCTTGAAGACCCTCAGCAGCACCGCCTTGCGCTCTTCCATCCGACAGTTGGTGGACGCCGCACCTGGCAACCCTTTCCGACAGGCGGCCCGAGGCCTCAGCGACCGCATGAAGTCGGCGGGGGGAGTCGCACGAGCTACCGATGTGATCCTGGAGACTGCAATGGCACGGCAATCGGTGATTGCGGGTGCCTAGGTCAAGTCAACCCCTGCCAACAGCGCAGATGCCTAGTAGATTGCTTGAGATGTTCAACATCTGATGTACAGTTGTCATAACAGTGCTTTTGCTTCTGATGAGCCCAGACTGTCACAATGTACAGGCTCAAGTGACGGGCCTCTCCTGCTATGTAGAGACTGCTCGGGGGTTCCTGAGCCCTGTAAAGCGATATAAGTATAGCAGACATCGTCAAAAACGGATGCACGCGCCAGAGTAGCTCCAGCAACGGCATCTTTTCCATCCTTCTGCGGGAGCTCTGCCTCCAACAGTGCCTGGTGGCGCCCGAAGGCGTACACAGTGGTTGGAACTGTTGAGTTGCTGTCGAACTCTACGCCCACCAACGTCAAGATTATCAAGATTAGTTATTAATGCAGATGCACGTCGCGCCTTCGGGTTTTCTGCATCTCCAATTGTCCGGTTACACGGACGCAGCTTTCAGGCCTGGCTCCTGGCAGCTCTGCCTGCGGCTACTGGAAGGACTGTTGCACATTTTGTTGATTAGCTTCTGGTGGCTTTGGGGCACCGCACTTTTCCCTTCACTTTCGCCATATGTTTCTTGTCGCCATTGAATGAAACTAATCATGCAGCATGTCCAGATTCTTTACACCGGACTCACTCTCTAAGACTCTAAGGGAGCCCAGAGCCTTTCGAAAGTTCCCTGCACCAAGAAGTCCCGAAAGGCCCAACAAAGATGTCAGGCCAAGCCTTTTTGGACTACTTGGATGACGCAGATGCGGCAGGCATCTTTGCACCGAATGCAAGTCGCACAGACTGCAGGTTTAGCAGCATAGTGCCAGGCAGTGAGAAGTGGGCTCAGCTCATGTCAGTGCAGCTACTCGTAAGCTGAATGGGCTGCTGTCGATGTAGGATTGCATGAAAGGGAGTGCAACTCCAAAAGTGGTGCGTGCAGGATCTCAGTCTAAGTGGCTATAGCAATAGTAAAACAAGCATAGTGGCAACAATGATAAGACAAAACAGCATTCGAACATCATCGGGCACAGAAAGTGGCGAATGGTAGGCACAACGGTATACGCAGCAACAACAGTGACAACAGGATGATGAAGACTATAGGACCTTGACTAGACTTAGAAGACCGACGACCACCGCCAGAGCCACCAACACCACCATCATAGCCGCCACTATCACTGCCCACCAGAGACTGAACCTCAAGCACGGTGGCAACAAAAGTACCACTGCACGAACCCAGGTGAGACTTGTCATACTCGTCGCAAGACGGCCGAAACCCCAACCTGCCAGGCCGGGAGCTGTTGTGGCAAGTGTCCTTCGGCGCCACGCGGCTGCGCAGTCGAGCGGTGTGGTGGCCCAGAGTGGAGATTCGAGTTTGCTCGGGCTGCAGGGCCTTGTGCAAGGCTCCCGAGCTTCTCGGACGGTTTTAAAAGCTGAAGGTTTGGAGCTTCCAGGTTTTCTGAGGTTGAGGGTTCAGGGAGAGTACAGGTAAGCTCTGACTTTTCGACTCATTTGATTGGGCTCTGTGAAACGTTTGTGGCGGAACCAGCATCTTGGCTAGGGGACATGCAAGCTGGTTCGTTTGCAGTCTGCACAGAATCCATGAAAAGTCTGCATGCGGCACCGCTGCTTTGAAGTGTTCCAGTCATCTCCCCGGCTTCATGTGAATGTGGGTTTCGCTCGACGAGTGGTTCAGCTGCCAACTCGTCAAACTCACGCATGAGAGGCGTTCTCCTTGAACCCTGGACTCCAACCCCAACCCTGCCCCCGTAATCCGTGGACCACACCCACGAGGTTTGCTTTGCCAACTAGCAGCAGTGCTGTGTGGTCTGTCTCCATCTCTTTGTTCAGTTCGACCCCTAACTCCTAACCTTACCTGTCCACAGCAGGACATAGCAGAGCAATCCCACAATTCGGAGCATCCTCACACCCCACTCATCCAATCCGGCGGCCAGAGATGGTGCTGTAGATGCGAAATGCGTCACCGAGGTTCCTGCCGGAGTATCCCTGCGTTGGGACGAGGTGCTCTTTACACGGTCCTGACAAGGAGTTATCGTGTCCACGACTGGATCTTCTTCGCGTGGCAATTAATTAACAGGTTTGGTTTCCACCCCAATCATCACGTTTTTCATCATGGTTATCATTATTATCACAACCATCATCATGACCCTCATCACCCTCATCATCATCATCATCATCATGACGACGATGATACTGCCCCATCCCTCCTAGGCCCCCCCGACGGAGTACGTATATGACACTTTCCGGCGTGTTTCCAACTCAACCAGCAAGGCGCCCACCTCCCCAGTCCCTTGACATCTACTTGACTTTGTGCGTTTAGTGCATGCTAGCGCGCTGCTTTCTGGGGCGTCCCGTGCTTTTTGAAGACCCGCCGCGCAAACCGCGTAGACATTGCTGAGTCACTGAGTTGAACTGGGCAACCCCCCCCCATGCAGTAGGAGAGGCTGATAAGGACCCCCTCAAACCCTACACATTGCGTGGGTGAGGCGTTTCAGGGGATACCAGGCCCCAGGTCCCCAAGGTGTTACCAAACGCCTTGCAGAGCAAGTGCAGGACAGTTTCTCCCGACTCTACAAAAACTCAAAATCAAAAGTGAATCTTCAGCTTGCCGGGCATTAAGCACTGATGAAAAGTGCAGACCTGCGGACCCATGCAGTGAAGCTGTGCACTGCATCAGCTGACTAACAGAAAGGAAGCTGCCGTAGTTTAGGGTCAAAACACTCCTGCATGCTTGGGATTTCCAGGGTTGAATCGCGCTAAGCCGTTAATATTAGTACTAATACTAATATTATTGCTAATACTATGTGGTATAGCATTATTAATATTGGCAATCATATTCGTTTGCACAGAGTTCAGCCTGGGCTCTTCGGAGACTCGCTGGCCGAGTTGGCCAAAGAGCCCGAGTAATTCTGAGGGTGCATCTGGGAGCGCCGAACCCCGAACTCTGGCACTCGGTGTTGGCGCCGTGCGTAAACGGCGTGAATCCTCCACATTCGTTGCCAGGCTCTGTTTCTGAAGCTACCAGATGCGGCCTCACGGAATGGACACTTGGATGCGAATGCATCGATCCCAAGGGCTTTGGATTTGGCCAGGGTTTCTTCCACCTTGAATTCGGGTTCGGCTGCAGACTAGCTGCCTCCTGTTTGCGAGCGGTTCTCCTCGCGTTGCGATGCTGTTGAGATTAATTTTGGGACTTGGGTGGGGAGCCCAGGCCTCCCACTAAGTTGTCATTCCCACGAGATGTCAGTTTGTGTGTGGCTATGCTCTGATCGAGGCTTGCTGCTGCATGCCGCTCCGGTCAGCCCACAAGCTTGTGATTGGGTACTGGTGTGCACACTGCCGAGAAGCATCTGCGAATGTTCAACTTTCCTGGAAAGCAATAGGAACGGAAGAGTTGCCCTGGCATGCCAAGGAAAAGGTTGTTTGTTCGCTGAGAGAAGCTATTTCCGCCTTGGCAGGTGCACTTGGTCTTGGTGTGCCGTGGTGGGAGTTTGACCCCCAGCTGCTGAAGTTGCAGCGCTCTCTCTCCGCTTGACAGACCTTGGTTTTGCATCAGTTACTTACTCAAAGACCACCCAGTTCTTGCTACCGATGACGGGAAATCCGTTGCATCGGTGTCGGCTTGGACTGGGACCACCCGGCAAGTGCACACCCGCGAAGACTCCAGTACTATTGTAACAGCTTCCGAAAGTGTCTGAAAGGTCAGACTGCGAAAGGACAACCCAAAGCTTGTCTTTTCTCAACAGACGCGTGGACTTCTGCACGAGAGCTCTCGCTTCTCCTAGGCGGAAGTGGTGAAGATCCGCCTTGGGACTGGGGCGCAGGCACCACACCCAGAAAATTAGGATGCACTTCTCACATGTTCTCGCCAATCTTCGGCATTCTGAAGCAATGGGAGGGCATGTTTTCGGCGACTCGGCTCTGCAGTGGGGCGGCGCCGAAAGCACGCCGCTTCAAGCTCATGGGGTCATCGACCTGGGCACTCACCTTGCCGCAAAAGACCTGCTTTCACGCCTCCGAGTTGGGACCACCGACAGCGAGCTCTATTCTCCACATGACCACTGGGCAGTGCCATGACATGACCAGTTTGCCGAGGTACAACCACTTCAGCCACGGGCAGAACTGGAACTCACAACACAAATTGAGTGCCCCACCGTTACAATCATCGGCCCACGGCGCAGACGGTCATACTACCAAAGTATTCCTATAACTACTAAAAAGGTTACTCTCACATACTCCAAAACTTTGCTTGCTTTCGGCACACGTCCATATGCGCCCTGACTTGCGAAGGAACCCTGGTCTCGAGTCATCGCCTCGAATGGTTCCGAGCCTCAGTGAACCGTGTTGCTTAACGTAGAGGCCTTAATAATTAGAATAGGGTTTTTTCCGCGGAAGCAATCAGGAGACCCGATGCAGAGTCGTCCTGCCTGTTTGAGAGAAGGGAAACCGCTAACTCTCTCCGCCTTGCACGTGAAGAATCCTGCGATTGATGCATGGCAGCACCCCTCGCTGCAAAGGAGGAACTGCTTGACCACCAGTGGCCCCCAGAAGATGACAGTGGAACTGCAGGTGCGGACAGCTGGAAGCGCAGGTGAACTTGCGGTTTTGTTCTTGATGTTTTGGTGTAGAGGAGGTCTCAAAACACTGGAATTCAAGCGCAAAGGTAGCTTGTTGCTGAGTGTTCGGTCCCCCAAAGGCTGGCGAGCTACAGCTGCTCCTGCATATGTGGGGTATACAGCTCTCAGGCAACCGCCAGTCCCCCGAACCCTCCCTCTCACCGCTGGCTCGCCACTCCTCAAGCGTCGGATCATGTGAAGCTTCTGGTCTGTTGCCGGCCGCAAAAGCATGCACACCTGTGTCAACAAGGTCTGGGAGCGGGAGAGGAGATGCACAGGTGAGTTTCTGGAATTTGTTACATCTACAGGGCACCAGTTTCAGATTCCGAGCCCCGAAGCAGCAACTTGACAACTAGACCAAAGCTTCTCAAAGCGCCAAAGCAAGGGCAGCCCTCTTTGCTCAGGGCGTGGGACGTCGCCACCAGCTATCTGTGGGAGTTCTCCATGCAGAGTTGGAGTTCCTGTCCTAGAGCAGGGAAAGGGCTCATGTTCGTAGAAAAAGAACACATGGGTTAAGACATTAGGATCCAACAGCAGCGAGAATGATGGCAAGGCAGATACCTGTGAACGGCAATTATGCTGATGCCGGCGAGGACGACCCAGATAGTAGTGGTGGCGAGGGAGTTGCTGAGGACAGAGGAGATGCCGAATGTCACCATGGTGATGAACCTTGGTGTCGATAATGATTAATGATGCTGCTGGTGAAGATGATGATGCTGCTGCTGACGATGATAATGATGATGATGATGATGATGATGATCATGTACAGATACCTACGTCTATCCGTGCTGCCAGAAAGGAGCTTCAATACTTATAGCAGTGATGATGCCAACAGCAGCAATAGAGATCACCACCACAAAAGTGGGTGCAGAGAAGTTCGGTAGCAAGTGGAATCTTTTGTTGTGCTACGTGTCTCATGGAGCTGCAATACAGTCAGAGAGGTTTCGGTAAGGGCCGTGGTATTTTGAGTTTCGAGATTTATGTCCGTCATGGCCGACTTTGCAGTGAAAAGGCTCAATCAAACCTGGAGCCTTGAAACTTTAACGCCATCATGTCCAGGCTTCGGCCACATGGCGCAGCGTCCTCCGTGCTGCCCGAGATGGCCGTTGCAGCCTTGGCTCACAGTCTCTCGGGTGGATCTAGGCTGAGGGGGCCGCAGTTGCCGGTGCCTGCGACTGGAGGAGCCTTTCATCTTTGCAGGAGTGTACAAGCGGAGCTGCACATGGCGGCATGCCAAAACACCTTTGTGAGGTCATGAACTCCTGAGCCCGACAACCAAAATTGAAGGTCGCCGCGCAGCTGCGCTCGGAAGAGCAGCGGCGTGCAGAGGCCTGATGCTGTCATGGCTGTCGGCCTGTTCTGGCAAACCCTGCAAAACCATGGAAACCGAGAGCCCAATCTAGACAGCCCATGCAGATTTTGGTCTTTTGGGATATCGGGTTTGGTGATCAATTCAGCATGGTGCCTAAGCCTCAAAAACCTCAAGCGCCTATCTAGAATCAATGGACGCTACAGTAACTGAGAACAAACTTTCGAGATCCAAACTCCTGCCCTGCAAAACAAACCTGTTCTTTGTCAACACCACTCAGCTTTGCTGCAGGGACGTTTAGGCCCGAAAAGCCCCAAGCACCCTAAAGGCCCCGAAAAAGCCAAAGCACCCCGACTACACTGCAGGAAGTGACAGTTAAAGGACCCCAATATAGAGCCAAAGTCAGAAGACCATTATTGCAAGCACATTCAATTTAAAGTACCCGGAAGCATACTGAGTACCAAAACCTCAAACGCCTACACCCTCACCCCTAAACTCCTATGAGTACCCTAAACCCTCAAACGTAAACCCGTAAAGCTCTAAAGTTCAAAACGCTCTTCAAAGGAAGACCCGAAGACCCACTAAAACCACTAGAACCCCTCCCGACAAACCCTTTACACCCACACAACCCTAAACCTCTAAACCCAAAGCCCTAATACCCCCAAAACCCTAAGCCCTCATACCCCATAAACCCTAAACCCTAGAAACCCTACAGAAGGTAGGTTTGTTTGGGAGAAAAGAGGGTTCAACAAACAGAAACTTACAGTTTCCCCAAAGCCGGGAGGTGATGCGGCGCTCCTTCGAGGTGTCGGGCCCGGGCCAGCGCGGCCGGTTTGGGTTTAGGGTTGTCGTGGCCTTAGGGCTTTTTAGGGGGTTTCTAACAGTTCTGATACTACCAGTAGAGGGCTTTAGGGGGTTTTGGGGTCTTAGAGGGTGGAAGTAAGGGAGTTTAACGGATTCAGGGCTTTCAGGGCTGCCAGATTCATATCATGCGATACTGATCTTATCCGGGTGCATATCATTGACCAACATCCAGTCAGTCATTTGCTATCATCCTAGCTGAATTCTAGTTCTCGGTCAACAGTAGGTATTCCAAGTGCGCTTGCCTCGTACTTTTCAGCTCTTATACTCGTGTCCTGTCCTTTGTTTCGACCCATGTACGCATCGTTGGCGCACACGCGCGCACAGGCGGATACACGCTACTTTGGAAAGCGAGCGTTTTATGCTCGCTCTGTGCGCAGGGCCTGGACCGATGGTGGGCTGAACATCACACGCCGACGCCTCACTGATACTTCGGCTGTCGGACATGTTTGTGCAGATGATCAATACGGCGTAATACGGGGAGCAGGCAAAGCTTCAGACGCCCTCGAGCAAAGAGTGAGTGGATAGTCGTTTCAGTGTTGATCACAGCACGCGTTGAGATTCACCAGTAGACAGCGTATGCATCAGCAAAATTCATCAAATGTTCCGAACAGTTGATAACAGACTCGAGCAGCAGCCGCTGCAGCCGACATTCCCAGCCCTGACAGACGAAACCAAACATCCTCAACCCGCTGCTGCGGTTCCTGAAAGCACCTCAACTAAGGCTCTATCCGGGGAGGCATATCCGACTTTTTGCGCAGCCTGCTCCCCAGCCGGCCTTCTGTGCGATTTGTGCTTGCAAGGTTGTTACACTACACACGTATGTACGTGCACTGACAGTTGCACCAATATAACAATATACGTTTGTATTCGTGTCTGCATGTGTGCCCTATTTACACCCTAAATTAGTGTGCGCACGTGCGCGAGTAAACGTGTGCGAAAGCGTAGGGGTTGGGTGGCTGTGGGGGAAGGAGCTCGCGCGCAGTCGCGGTCGGTCGGTGTGTGTGTGTGTGCGCGCGTGCGTGCGTGCAAGTGTGTGTGTGTGTGTGTGTGCAAAAGTGTGTGTGTGTGTGTGTGCAAAAGTGTGTGTGTGTGTGCGCAAAAGTGTGTGTGTGTGTGCAAAAGTGTGTGTGTGTGTGTGTGCAAAAGTGTGTGTGTGTGTGCGTGTGTGTTTGTGTGTGTGTGTGCAAAAGTGTGTGTGTGTGTGTGCAAAAGTGTGTGTGTGTGTGTAAGTGTATGT
>CAJNDV010031663.1:99055-109092 GCA_905221635.1 Symbiodinium sp. CCMP2456
TGTGTGTGTGTGCAAGTGTGTGTGTGTGTGTGTGTGTGTGTGTGTGTGCAAGTGTGTGTGTGTGTGTGCAAGTGTGTGTGCAAGTGCGCGTGTGTTTGCTTGCTTGCTTGCTTGCTTGCTTGCTTGCTTGCTTGCTTGCTTGCTTGCTTGCTTGCTTGCTTGTTTGTGCGCGCGCGAATGTGTCACATCTAACAACAGTTTCGAAGCAGTCCTCTCATCAGAAAGCGAAGGGTCGGTTGTTGTGGCAAGCCCAACCCCATCTCTTGATCAATTTGATAGCCGTTCTCTCCCCGGTGATTGTATGTATACCTACACACCCAAATGTGCATGCAAAAGCATGGATCTTCCTGCTCACGGAGGACGGAGAATTGCCTCTTCCTGCCGGTGGCAAACTTCGTGGTCGCTTGCTCGCATGCTCGCCTACTCTTCAAGCTCGGTGCACTGATCAATGATCTCAAAGAGTAGCAGTAGCAAGAGCAGTCAGATGACATAAAGCCCGTAACAAGCCATGGGCAAAGTTAAGAAAGGTCCAGCTTTCCGGCTGGAGGGTGAAGGCATACACGCCCGATTGGGTTGAATTTGTTCTTTCATGTCAGGCACCGCTACATGCTGGGCGCACTTTGGACGGCCCCCACCACGCCCTACGCTGGGGCCCCAGCATCATCGACCTGCTTGCCAGGCTACGGAGTCTTACCGGGAGACTTTACTCTTTTGGCGGTTGAAAGGTCTCCTTCCACGACTCGGGACTGCCCGAAGGTTTTGCAAGTAGTTCCATAACATGAGATGCTTAGAGCGTCGTTGTTGTTTCGACAGGATGTTCCGCATCTGCTGCGGCTCGAAGTTAGACTGCCATGAGATGCGTGCACAAGTTGTTGACTTCAAGCCCCTCAACATCAAAAGGGCGACATCTAAAATCGATGCGTCTGTCCGTTTGGCCTGCACTGGGCGTAGAAAAGCACTTTGCGTGATGTCGCGCCCGATCTGCCGATTGAAGGTTGTGACGGGCCATGCTACCGCTCTACGGACCTCAGCTTGTGGAAGCGAGGACGTCGACGACGTCGACCTCGACAGCCTGGCCTATGGGTTCATGGCTTCGCAGGACACCGATGTGCATTGCGGTACCCAAATACAAGAAAGATGCAGGAAATACTTAGACTCCCTTTCCCATGACCCTACCCAGATGGACATCTGAGACGAGGAAAGTGCAAACATGTGCAAACTTCTACGTTCGTTTGCCAGCATGTTCGAAGCATAGGGAGGCCGGCGGGCCGGACAACTGGCTGAAGGTTTTGCAATTCAGCCAATAACTAACCCAGATCCAGACTCCGCACCCAAGAAGGGAATTGTGAGTCAAGATCATGATGGTTTGGCACCCCTATGTTTTGACATGCGCACTCAAGACTGCCAAGGGTGGCAGAAGCGCTAAGCAGATCTGGTATAAATTAAAGTTAATTAAAGGTAGGGCAAGGGTGCAGTATAAGGACTCGAATGGCAGGTTGAGGCCATGAGAGCACTTCGGACTGATTCTGGCTGACGGCCTACACCGCATCATCCCACTAGAAGCGAGAAGTTTACTGCATGTTGTCCTGTGCAGGCTCTTTTTGCCGCGCTGGAACTGGGCGTCTTCGATTGCCTGGCGAAGGGCCCGCAAAGCGTCTCCGACTTGGCAGCCGGGTGCAGGGTGCCCTGCAATCGCCTGCAGACCCTGCTCACAGCGCTAGTGGCAGCAAAGTGCCTGCGCCGAGACGAATCACAGCTCTACAGTAATTCGCCGAATGTTCAAAAGTTTATGGTGTCGTCTTCGAAGGCGTACTATGGTGACTATTTCAAACATCAGGTGGGTGGCTTGTTTTATGCCCGGATGGGGCAGCTGGCAAAAGTGCTGAGAGGAGAGGAGGTACTCGACTACTCCCAGTGGTTCTCGGATCCAACAGTGGCGGCCCTCTATACGTCCGCGCAGCATAATGGCAGCCTAGCCACAGCGAAGTCCCTCTTCAGAAAGGTTTCGCTTGCAACGACGGGTCGGATGCTGGATGTCGGCGGAGGCAGCGGCGCTTTCTCCCTGCAGGCCGCCCACATGAACCCCGAGTTGAGGGCCACCGTGCTGGATCTTCCGGAGGTCTGCCGCGTCGGAAGAAGCCTGATGGAGCAAGCACCAGCTCAGAAGTCCAGAGTTGGCTTCAAGGAGTTGGATGCCACCTCTCCCTCCTGGCCCGTTGAAGCAGAGTCTCAAGACCTTACTCTCATGTCTTACCTTTGTGGCTCGGTGCCCGAGGATCTGATTGCACAGTTGTTTCAAAACGCCTTCCGAGTTCTCCGCTCGGGTGGCCGTCTGGTTGTGCATGACTTCATGGTGGACGACACCAGAGATGGCCCCGCCTTGGGAGCCTACTGGGCACTGCAGCACGTCACTGTAAATTCCACAGGCCTGGGCTTGGCCCCCTGCGACATAAGCTCGCGCATGAAGGCCGCAGGCTTTGACCACGTGGAGGTTTTTGACATGATTGCGGGCATGACCAAGGTCGTGCTTGCTACAAAGCCCTGATTTAAAACCTGCGCCACGTGAGACAATGCGGTGAGATCGACTTGGCCCGCTCGTGACCAGCTCAAAAAATTGAGGCCCCTTTGTGCCGATGTTAGTTTTCTCAGAGATGCCTGAGAGCCCAGGTTTCGTATCGCTGCTGCCCCTCGAGCCCGTCGGTGCCAAGGAGGCCAGGACAACGACACCCCAAACCCTAAAAAACTCACCCCAAGGGCTTTGCACCAAGACTCACTGAGGCAGCATCTGCCGAGCCACGTTTGGGCCCCAGATTCAGAATAGAAGTCTGGGAGGGAGGGGGGTCATCTCCTAAAGCCCGAGAGCCTCAGAGAAGATGGCGTGCTTGAATGTAGGTCCCCTCATAGGCCCTGGTAGTTTTGCTACGCAGCACACCCCCCCCCTCCGCCCCCGAGGCCCTCTTTCTAGATTCTGGATGAATGGCGCCTGAACTCAGCCCCTACACTCCCTTTGAAAAACCCTTGTACAGAAGTTACAGAACCCATATGGGTATTCCTCTAAATTCGGGTCCCTTTCTAAGTCCCCCAAAGTGTACGGCACCCTTATAAAAAGGAGCCTGAAGGTGACCCTTTAGAGAGCCCAGAGCCCTGGAATCCTTTCAAGCGTGACCGCAGATCCGCGAGGCTGGACGAGCTTTCCGGCCCTCTGGGCGAAAGGTCCACGCCCCGGCCTTCTCGCCATCCTAGGACAACATAGTTATAAATTCAGCTATCGACTAGTGAGGGTGCCCGTCCTCTCGGGCGAACTGACCAAGGCCCATCTGGTTGAAGCTCAGCCCTGCAACGATCTAAAACGGCTTTTCGAGGCAGCAACTTTCTGCGGCTGGAACCCCCGAGTTGACCCAGACGTCTTTTGGGAGAGCGAGAACCCCGTCAACTTCAATCAAGTCCACCTTCAACTTCGTGAAGACATGTCAAGACGATGACGGAAACACGCGAGTAAGCACATGTTGCATGTCATAGGAGAGACATGGAGAGAATCATGACGACATGGACAAGTACAGGATAAATATGATATACCCTTGTTTAATTTAAGAAAGCTGGCGTAAATTAGAGTGTTGGTTTTATGGCATATCGTCCTGCAGTGTATACCAACTAACAACCCTGGCTGCTTAAAGTTGATCTACTATTGACTACTACTTTGCAGTTCATCCACGATCTGTTCGACTGAGGCCGGGCGACCTTCGAAGAGCGAGCACTTCTTCTGTGCTCACTGCTGCTAGGTTCCCTTCTCGGAGAAGGGAGAGGCGAGAGGAGAGGAAGAAGAGCATGAAGGAACACCGGTCAGGAGTGCAAGCTGCTTGTTCATATCGTCTGTTGATGAGGATGATGAGTTTGCTAATGCTGTTGACGATGCCAATGATGACGATGATGATGCTGCTGATGGTCGTGATGGTGATGATGATGGTGGTGGTGATGACGATGATGTCGGCGATGGTGAAGAATCGCAGATGCTCATAGCTCAGTAATGCTGCTGGCGGCGGTTCATCCAAAGCCACGTTGAGGTTGAGCACTTCCACCCCACCACCCTGCACATCCATGATATTCCTTTGGAACGGATTGCCAACTTGTGTTTATGTTCATACTACATGCTTGGGCATCGGTTCAGGGGGACTGCAACTCATTAGCCACAACGCTGCGGTGAATTTGCGGAAAATACAGGAGACGTTTCATCCCCCCTTGCTGTACCTCCCTCATCCGACTTGAGCTTCCTTGCTGATTGTATTGGCTCAGGAGCGAGCTGACTGACTCAAATAAAGCCCCTCCGAAACGAAAGGTTACTCCTTGGATGCCTGGGTCTGCCTGGGCACGGACGACAAGGGGCTCGCCCATGCCGGGAGCCAAGCCTAGTGACCTTGCAGGCAGCGGCTTAAGAAGAGAGTTCTTACCCGGAATGCGAACGCGGACTTCACCGCTGCAGCAGCTCCTGGAGGACCGTTCCCTGCGCAGCACAAAAGCGGAAACATAGGACAATTGTTCGCTGCTGCCGTCTCTGGACCCTGACTCTGCAACCATACAACTGAGCATCAACTCCAACACTCTAGCAATTGGCTGTGATGATGACACGCACAGCTGCTACGAGTTCTAGAGCTGTTCCATCAAGTACGAAGTCGCTCATATAGGTCATTCACCTCCTGATCGTGCTATTTCTCCTCACGTCCCCCAAGATACCACACCGTAGTATAATATACTGTACTATACCATAGTACGTTTTGGCATCCGAAAGCACAGCTCAGTGTGTCAGAGAGTATCCAGGCCTGGGTCTTGGTCCGCGATCGCGCAGACGCATCCACACCTGCCCAGGCCGGCTGAGACCTGAAAGGAGACGACAGTTAAGTTTTAGGAAATAGGGGTTTAGGGTTTAGGATGTAGGGATGGCGAAGGTTTACGAAGTTCCAGGGCTCAGGACTCTTGACTAGGTGACTCGGATTGTGCAGAGGATATGTGTGCATGGGAGCCTGCGAACCACTCCTACGTAAGCGCTAGAGCTGCGAGCTGGAGTCACTCAGAGAACTTAGGAGGATGCTGTCAAGATGGGTTCGCGCAGAGATAAAGGATTCAGGACTCTGAGACTCTGGCAGACTCCGACCTCCACCAGCACAGGTCACCCTGTGGGATCCACGGAATGCGCAGCGCATCAAAGCAGACGATCCCCGATACCTGAGGCACTCGAGCCCAGCTGGCAAAAGAAGGAAGGGACTGGTGAGTGCTGTAGCCGGAGCTTTTGCTGCCTCGTTCAGTCTGGAGAAGCTTGTTTGTGAAGAGCTTGCGTACAAGTTTACGGTGAGCACTGAGGTCCTTCTCCTCAGTGTGATGCTCAGCTGAGATATCTCAAATGCCAGGCTCAATGCACCATCAGACTCGCAGTGCAGCAACTTGCTGTCCACCCGAACGTTGTGCAGCTGTCAGAATCCGATTACCTGGCCAAGTGATGCTGCTTTCCCCGAGAATTCAGGTCGACACGGTGTTCAATCACCAACGTATCCTCGTTGGCTTCTCAGGGACGATATTGTCGTGCTTCGCGCATCATGCCGTTGAGGGAAGCATCTGCACGGCCGGACTTTCAATAATCTACTTGCGACCTGTGTGCGACGAGACTGGTTCGCCCGCAGCGACTCAAGCAAAACAAGGACTTTCCCCGTGTTCAACCGCGCTCCCTTGTGAGAGCCATGTTCGTGAAACTTGCCTTTCTGTGCTTGTGGACGGCAACTTGCTGCACTGAGGGTAAGATTTGGCTTGTCTGGCCTTGGGATGCAAGAGTCTAAGAACAAGCAGCGGAGCGACGGCGGCATCAGAGAGCTGCACAGGACAGGCTCTCGACTCACATGCCCCATGCCTCCTTCAGAGTTCGACACATCGGGAGCCCGGACACTCGCTCCTTCAGAAGTACCTCGGCTCTGGCCGCTAGCCAGACGTGAGCGCAGAGATGTTCCTGCCCCAGATTCATTCCGCTCTTGAGGCTCCGGCCTCCCAAGTCGTCGCTTCTCAAGAGCCAAGTGCAACCGATCACGCAGCTCGTGAATCTGACGGAGACCGCGAAGAATCAGGGCATTCCATTCCAGGCCCCTGGGTTTCAAGAGAGCACAAGAGAGCTCCTCTCTGCATTTGCGGTGTGTCGACGTCCTTCCCCTGTCCCTGACCAGATTTGCTGCCTGGAAATGCACTACTGGTGGATATGGTGTGCAGACCTCCTTTGCACGCCTTCCTTGCTGCAAGCCTCTGGAAACGGCGAATGCGTGTGCGACGCGCAGTATGAGGAACCTAGGTGGCAGATATGTGTACATCTGCTTTCAGCATGCCGGGCATCTGCACAAAGGCTGCACAGCTTCAGACCCGTGTCGCTCTTTGCTGAGGCCGGGGCTCTGGACTGCCAGACCGCCTTAAACTCGGCGACGCCATGCGGCAAGCCGGAGGGCTACCCCGGAAGCGCCTGAGGCACCGCAGCCATGTGAGGCCATTTTCAAAGCTCAAGCTGCTTGGGCGTTCCGTCGCGGCTCCTCCAGAGCGAAATGCGACGCAATACATCCAAGTTCGCCGAAGACCTGCAGATCTGCCGTGAAATGATAATCAAGTCCGCCTGCCGGGCTGTTGGTTCCTGGGGTCTTGGTGGCCGGGTCTCCTCCTGTTTGCTCTGTCTCGTGGTCTGACCCAGCAACCCTAGACTCCTAATAGGTCCTAAACCTCTGAATCCCTAAACCCTATAAACCAGCACGAGCTGCGCCCCGAGGTTTGCCACGAGGAGGAGTTGCAACACGTCTGCTACGACTTCAGCGCCGCTCTCGCCAGGTTTGAGATGGTCAAAGGCTTGATCCAACTAACGGGGGAACAAGTTTGGTTGGCATCGCAAATGTTGCACGCACAAAATTCCAACCTGAAGGGGCGAAGGCTTCAGGCCTAAACTTGCATCGCACAGACAGCAATATCGCCTATATTTGCCCTAGATGCCCGCAAAATCCTCCAAATGGCAGGATCCCCGATCCTGGCTGGCCGCCCCAGTGGACCAAGAGGCACGTCCAGCTGCTCGTGCGTCCAGCTTTAGCCGGACGGACATTTTTCATTTTTGTCGGTGCTCGGGTAATATCACTTTGGCTACACACTGTTGTGATTTCTTAGCATGTTTGCGGCCTGGCAGATCTTGGATGTCCTGCGCCTGTACCCGAGCACTTTCTGCTGCGGCCTCAGGTTCTGCCAGTTCTAGCTCTTTCAGGAAGCCGGTATGTGCAGGGTATACGGTAGAACACTTGTTCAAGGATAGCCCCAAGCAAAGGCCCTAAAGCCTCAACGATACTTTTGATTTTGGTGATCGTCTAAAGCATCCAGGCTCCAGAGCCTCAAGTAAACAACGGCCCCTTAACCCTACTATACCTACTATAGGAGCCTTAAACAATTACCTATACTTCTTTTTTTGGGGGGGGCAGGGGGCTCCTTACTTTAATTAGAGTATACTGAACCCCAAAACATCCCAAAACCCTCTTCTAATTATTAAGGCTCCCATATTAGTCCAACAATCAAGGCCCAGGAATTGCAGACCTCGCGCTCAAGACGTGGCCTCCGTCCATGGACAGCGAGCCTCTGGAGGAGGCTTGGAGGGCTCTGGAGGGGTGGCAACGCCCAAGGACCGAACACGATTCAGAGCAATTCGACTCCCTGGACAGCAAAGGCCCTACTTGGTAGAGCCCTGAAAAGATAAAACCCTGAGACGCCGTAAGGCGAAGTTTCAGGGCACGGAGCCTGCACTGCGCTACTAGCGTTTCTACGCTGGGCCATGATGGGCCATGGGTTGGAACTGCCCGAGCGGAAGGCTTCGGCCACGGTCCCTTGCCCTCGCCCGCGAGCCTGCTTCGGCCCTGTCCCTCTCATACCTACACCCAGATTCCAGGCCATCGAGAGCAAGCTGGGCGCCGCAATCCGCAGCCACCGCGAGGTTGGCCAAATCTGTTACGTACTGACCGAGACGCTTAACCGCCTGCAAGCCCAAGCCCTGCCGCAAAAACAGGCAGCCGAACCTCTAAACGCCTGAAGTCTATTGAGGCTGCAGCCGGTCGCGAAGCCCTGAGATCTGCTCAGACTAGGAGAGCCTTACAACTCCACTTCCACAGGTGAGAAGAACTCAGAAGCCACAAACCCAAAGATGACCCCGAGAATGTACCCTGCCTGGGTGTCCTGTGCATAGCCGCAGGCTGCGGTCTTGCCCACGCGGTTGGACTCCCATCTCGCATCGCCCTCAGCCCAGTTGAAAGAGCTAAGCGAGGCCAATCTGCAAGCAAGGCCGATCTGCAGACGAAGCGGACATGCCATCATCTTCACGGGAATCGTGCAAGATGCATGCACGTCCGTAAGTTTGAAACACACCGCCGCAGCCCGAAAGAGAGCGTGTGGTTTGGCTATGAGTTGCAGGCCCAACTGCTGCACGTGGCCCTGGTGAATTGCGAGTTCCGGCCTCAGGCTGCTGTCGCTAGGTGCAAGCTGCGGCAAGCTACTGTCGCCGTCGAGTCCCGAGAGCCCGCAAACACAAGCCGCAGTCCACGTCGCCAAGGTGCGAAAGACGCGGCCTGCCATCGCAGGCCCGGCATACTCTTATTCTGGTGGCCACAGCGGACGACCTCTCTACCGCGAGCTTTCTCGACAAGCGCATACAAGCGCAGAATTAGTTCCTGCATCGTGATTCCTTACGATTTTACAGAACCCGACGATTTATGAAAATCCGGCCTACACCCTGAACCCTCAACCCCTGACCGCCAAGCCCTTGAACCCGAAAGCATAGGGGACACCTAGAGAGCGAACCGAAAACAAGCAAAACAATCTTGGGGTTCGGGAGTACAGTAACTGCAGTAGTTATTAGTTTGAAGACAGCCCGTGCCTGGATGATCGCCTCCGCCAGATTGGCATTCAAGGGAACATGAGGGGCGAAACAGAAAGACACAGTAGCAAAAGAGAGAAACGACCCTAAGCTCCTATACGAGCCTTAAGCCCTAAACCCTAAACCCTGATAGATCCTTTCAAGACTTGGCTTCTGGCAGGCAGCGGTTTTCGAGGGCCTGGCGAGCCGAGTCGGAAGCCCAGCATCGAGGAAGTACTCTCAGGCCCGAGGCCTCTTTGGAGGCTTCTGTAAGTTTCGATGAGGGTTCTGACGTCCATGGTCTAGGGCTAAGGGCTTCTATAAGGGCGGTGTAGGAGCATCATTGAGGCTTCTATGCCCATGAGCTTGCTCGCCGTAGAATTGGCAAGAGACGAGACTTCGGGTTGGAAGTGCTGCGCCGCAACACAAGACTTGAGACTGGCGGCTTCTGACCGCGAGGTCTGTGCCCCCGGCGAAGTGCTGCGTGCCACGCCGCGGCCTTGAATCGTTGAGAACTGGTTCCACCACATTTTAAGATTGCATAGGTTAGCATCTAGCAGGATCCGCAGGCACCCGCCAGTGCAGTCGACAGTTGAGCACTATTGGGATACGTGGAAAGACAGCAGAGGCCCGTGCAGTTCAACCACCTGCGCGTGTGGAAGCCCAGCCATGTCAACGGCATGTGGTAGCTGCAGTAGTTGCAGCATAGTAGTCGTCATCGCTGATATCGTCGCTGTCGTCGCATTGATTACTCATGATAGTCGCCGTCGTCGGCCTTGCACAAGCACCAGTGCTCGCATTGTTAAAACTGGTACCTGCAATATCCGTACCAGCACCGGGACCCCTCCTCCCCCCTCCTCCTCCTTCCCCTAATACAGACTACTGCTGCTGCTGCTACTCCTCCTCCTACTACTACTACTACTTCTACTTCTACTTCTACTTCCACTGCTACTTCTACTTCTTCTACTATTACTATTACTACGTTACTACTACGTTACTACTACGTTACTACTACTACTACTACTACTACTACTACTACTACTACTACTACTACTACTACTACTACTTATATTATAGGATTGGAACAATAACAGCAATGACAGCAATAATAAGAGTCATAGTAATATTCATTAAAAACCAA
>CAJNDV010031663.1:115392-151036 GCA_905221635.1 Symbiodinium sp. CCMP2456
CAGCCGGACCTTTGCACAATTCACCATTTTTGGCTCTTCGGAGCTCGTCAGCAAAGCGCTTCTTCGAAGTCCTTCCCTGGCAAACCTGATCCAGCGCCTCCGCTGGACATTTTATGTGTTTGGCCCGTCTCCGGCCAAGCAACGCTCATCACCTGCTGACGGGTCCAAACGCCGAAGGCGTGCGAACCTGCAGCACAAGCTCTTTGTACAGGCACTGCGTTGCTAAACCAGCTTACTCCGAATTCCCCGGCGCAGAACAGAAAGCCTTCCGACCGCGGTTGTGGCCGGAGACTTCCTTGTCGTTGCCCTGTGCGAACCCGGTAGGCATGCTCACCTGCTCACCGCAGGTCCTGGCTTCGCCTGCCACCACGGCTTTCGCTGTCCGCGCGAGAGTGGTCCAACAGCCGGAGGATGCTGTGGCGGTGTGGGCCACTGGGCCACGGAAGCCTCAGGATTATCAGGATTTCGGTGAAGGGGCCGGAATGTGAACATTTCCAGAGCCTTTCAAACAGACCTCAATATCCTCCCCACTTGTGTGTTTGACAGCGCCCTGCCCTTATGACCCGACAACTGAAGTGTGCAAGGTGCTCATTGCCGCCAAGGGAAAGATGTGACCGTGCCCGGGCATTCCAAAAGCGTTCTGCCGCTTGCAGGCTGTGCAGATTTCCCGACCTGCCTTTGATGGTAGCTCAGCACAAGCTTGCTCAAAGCAGCGAGCTTTCCTGATAATGTGCGCAGTTGACAAGCAACTGATGGGGTGGACAGCTCCAAGCTGTATCAAGAGTAGGCTTGGGTACCCCAGACACAGATGGGAGTATGAATCACTGCCTCAGTCAGCACCATGCAATGTGTCATGGGTGCCTGGCGCTACGACAACTTGAAGGTTAGCTCAGGTTTGGTTTGGCGATCAGCATTGCACTATCCTGAGATCGACTGGGGCCCGGGGTCAACAAAAGTGCGATGAGAAGTGTCGCAGGAGATGCCGGATGCACTGGTAAATAGCCTTCGAAGAGTCTGTAGCGACCATGCCCATCGTTCTTCGATGCGCCTTTGTCATTTTTTCGCAGCCAAGAGGGCTCGGCCGGCCGTTCAACCAAGCACGCTCCATGGATCACGGACGAGGTGTTCAAGTGTAATCGGCTTTCTTCGGCAAGGGGATCACATCCATCCGCAGCAGTGACGGCAGCACTTCTAGTGACATCGCCTGAAGATGCGCGGCCGTGCATGGGCACCGTGACTTTGCCGCAGTCGAGCGAAGCACAGCAAAGCCGGCCCACGAGTCCTAAAGCTAGAAAACCCCAGAGCCGTCCATCGTTGTCGCCAAAAACAGATGGTTGCGGTCGAACCAGCCCAGAGTAGTAGCCATGTGCATGCCGGTGGTGGTGATGACGACGACACAGACGATGATGTTGATGCTGTTGATGTTGATGATGATGATGATGATGATGATGATGATGGTTGTAGTGGCAGCAGGAGCAAGCGTAGGAGTGACAGTAGTCGGAGTAGTTGTGCTCCTCGTCGTCGTCGTCGTCGTAGTAGTCGTCGTGTTGGTGGTGGTGGCAGTAAGGACATGCACTGACGACTACACTGGTCTTGATGAAGCTCAGCATCATCAGTTCAACATCATACGAACAACGCCAGCGTGGAAGTCGTGGCAGGTATCGAATCGTGCAAAACCCATAGGTTTTCATTCACTGATCATACCCATCCTCGTCAAGACCAACACTAGGCAATCAGTTGCGATAGCTTTTGAGCACCCTCAAACCCTGTGCAGCCTAAACCCCCCGAAAACGCTGCCCGAACTCCCATACAGAAGCCAAAACCTACGGACGATGTTTGTGATATCTCTTGGAGGCTCGGCCTCTTCCTGTGCCTGGCAGGGTCTCCGGAGACCCAGACCCCGCTAGAGGCCCGAAATGTTTCAACTTTGGGGCTTTACGTTTGCAGTGTTCAGCGGGAGCAGTCCTGGTCGTGGGAACCAATGTGTATTGAACTGCGGTTCGCTCCACTGCAGCTTCACACCCTCTACGTAGTCTTATAGCAATATACAACACTGATAGTATTTGTGGCCCTTAGCCGTAGCCTGTACAGTAACCCTCTGCACAGATCGAGTACATCAACGGAATTCGCGCTGATCCATCGCGCATCGACCTTTACAAGCGGCTCTCCTGCAAGGCTTCGGACACGTCGCCGGAAGCAGAATGCCGAAAAGAAGTATCAACTCGGAAGCCAAGACATGCCCCTTGTGTAATACACGAATCCACGGTTGGCTAGCATACTAGAACAGCTATAGTAGTATAGTATACTCTGCATACTCTACTCGAGTATATTATGCTCCAGTATAGAAAGCACCATACTATGACAAGATATCTTATAGGATAATAACATCATAGTAGAATATACTGAACTATATTACAATACAATGTTTTATACTATGATACAGTATAGTATATAATCTAATACAATAGAGTAGGAGACTCAGCAAAGGAAGCTTGGGAGCAGTCTTTACGACCGTGGGGCCGTGGCCGAGTCTGCGAAGATCTACCAGGCACCTTGGGATCTCTCCCTTTAAAAGGGGCTTACTGTAGGGTTTTGGGTGCAATGGTAAAATTCCTTGGGTTTTGGGGGCTGTGGTAAAATTCCTTGATTGTTTTGGACGAGCGGTTGAGGCATCCATGTCCCACGGCCTTTTTTCTGCGCTAGGACTTCTTAAGGGCTCTTACTTGGCTTCTATGCCAGGCTTCTGTGCTCAGATTGGGCTCAACTCCACAGGCGGCTCTGAGCGTGAAGCCCGGCGACGCATCACTGCGCTTCAACCTGGCGGTTCTTTCGCAGGCGCCTGGACGTGAGCCCGGAGTGCCCGTGAGGTCGAGAGCGGTTCTTTCCTTGGGGCTGAAGCTTGTAGATCTGCCGTATCTCGAAACTCAAAACCTTTGAATCCTGATCTCCACAGGCCTTCCGCAGAAGGCCTTGATGCCCTTGATGTTGCATTTGTGCTGCATTGTCCTTGCTGACGACATTGGCAGGTTTGTGTGTCATGCAACCCGCCACTATACCCCACCCCCCAGCTGCGCCGCTGGCCCTAGCTTCTTCAGCCTGTGATCGCGCAAGGAGTTGCAGGACTGCGGAGCATCGTGGGAAACGCTGTCTCTTGTTTCTTGGCATAAGGCATGTGTCAACTGCTTGCTTTTGCAAGGGTCCACTGTTTGCAGCAGAACATAACGGAAGCTTTCAGGCGACTGAGGTAGAGGCAGAAGAGTGTATAGGACAAGCACGAGGTGCGCGACGACGACGATGATGATGGTGACGGCATGTGACGGTGATGAAGGTCGTGTGGTGGGTTTGTTGTTCCGTGTCCTGGCGCTACAGTGGATGCTAATGTGCCTAGCATGCCTCTGATTCTCAAACCCCAGCCCGAACCCTTGAGCTTCCGGCTGCACATGTTCGTGGCACCTTGAGTCGAAAGAGAATTTTGGACCGTCATGCGTAGCGGCATGTTCCTATGGATGCTCCCACATGGCACCTTGTCTTGCCCATGCGCAGCCACGTGCAGTGGTTAGGGAGTCTGTGACCAGAGAAACCAGAAACCGGTTCTCTTACTGTATTGCGTGTAACACTCCCTAAGTCGTACATAAAGTAACCAGGGCTGCAAGCTTTTGCTGCAGCTTTCCATGCATTCAAACTTCGCCCAGCTTGCTGACAACAACCCGAAAGCCCGGCATGGACTTGCAGCTTTGGTGGCCTGGCCGTGCTTTCACCCCCTTTGACTGCTTGTGCAAGCTTTTCTTGACAACATTTGGCTGACAAGCCACAGGGTCGAAACGCGTCGTCAAGCTTTTTCGAAAGAGCTAGATTCTAGATTCTTAATCCTCTTTCGTAAGAGCAGTTGCGCGCAGGACCCAGAGACGGCGGCGCGGCACTATGCAGAAGCCTTCCGTCTCCGGCTTCGGGCTTGGGGTCCGTTGCCGTTGTAGAAACGTCTCCGAAACTGAAGTCCAAAAAGCAAAGGCTTTGCTGCAGCTCCTTTCATAGAAGAGGGTCTTGGGGGTGTATTTCAGAACCTATGAGGGGATGTACTTGGTAATCATAATAAATTTGCCTTTACAGTCCCCATTCATTACGAGAACATACCCCCTACACCCTGTTCTAAGTATGACATCTGTGATTTCACCCCCCCAAAGTATCCGAAAATCAGGGCTTAGAGGCATCCCCAAAAAAGCCTTAAACACCGCCTGCGCCCCAAAAGGCCAAACAAAAAAAAAAACTCTGCGAGCCGAGGCCCGAGCTGCTTCCACAGGCCGCCGGCGACTTCGGGGCGCTGCTGACGCAGCTCGGGAGGCGTCCCGTTAAAAAAGCAAGCGGACAAGGGGGGTGGGGGGGCTTGAAGGGTTTTTGGTTGGGGGGCTTTAGGGGGTTTAGGGTTCAGGGGGCCTTCTTGGTGCCTTGCAGGTTTGCGGTTGAGGGTTTGGCTTTGGCTTAGCAGCTGGGGGGGTGAAGTTGAAGTTGAGAGAAGGAAGCGAACAGCTTTTCGGGCAGCAGTACAAGATGCCCTTAAACTGGAAACGATATTCGGTTTCTTGCAGTGTGTTTGAGGGAGGAAGGTGCGAGATGATCGGTCGATTGGGGCTCTGACCTTGCAGGACAGATCCCGAGAGAACTTGCAGTCGCTGCAGTGCTCCAGGTACGCAGAGGCCGAGTGGTATCTAACCCGGGGCCTGACGGCTGTCCCGGATGCCTACATCCTTTACACCCTGTCTGCAGCTTGTCCTATTTCTTGGCTTGTTGAAATCTTGCATCTACTTTGCAACCAACAAATGCGAGGGGTTGTGTTGGTAGCTGGGCTTCATCGCCTGAAGCAAGTGATTGCCATCAAGATCAATTTGTGCCGTGTCTGCTGTGCAGCCTTCCAAGGTGGTCCTTTGGAAACGCGGAGACCTGGCCGTGCCCTGACCAAAGCGCTGTCCTGTTCTGAGGGTTTCGCAAACGGAGCGAAAGCACGAGGGCTGGCACAAGGCTCGTATCGTTCGACTCGCTAATTTAGTCGTGCATCCCTTTTTCAAGGTCAGTGGAGGTTTGCTCTCGTCCTGCAAACAGCATCTCATTCTTGACCAGCGCGTGAGAGCCGACTTGTCCCATTGAGGCGTCAGAGCAGCGGCTCCGGGACGCTCTGACTGCAGACCCGCACGTAGCCTCGCAGCTGCGGGTGCCTTCGGCCAGGGGGTGGGGGGGAGGTGGGGACATGTGGGGGTATGGAGCTTTGGTTAGAGGTGTGGGGCCTGTGCTGTTTTTGCAGGGTCGGTGATATCTTCCAACACTCCTTCAAGAGCTACACTCTTAAAACGAGAAACTGAACACTGCAGCTGCAACTCCGATTTCGGCACGAACTCTAGAGTGGCAGCTGCATTGACTGTGTCGATCATGAAACTCTGCGGATGCTCCATTTTCCCTAGTGTAGGAGCTGCGGCCTGAGCCAGCCCGGGCATTCCCTGTGCCGACCTCACCACGGGAGCTCCGGGAGCTGCTCACGGAGGCCAGGGCACAGCTCAAAGCCGAGAAATTTCGGGGTTCAATTTTGGGTTGAAGGTTTGGGGTGTATGAGGCCTCGTGTCTAAAGGGTTTGAGGACGCTTGGGTATTTTTCGAGATATTTTTTCCGATTTGGGGGGTTTCGGGTTGCAGGCTTGCTCGCAGGATGGTTTTGGAACTCTGGAACCTGTGATACAGAAGCTTTGGAAACGGCTGGGCTTAAAAAACCCTAAAACCTGAACTTGAATGCAGTCTCTTGAAACGGAGATTGCCACGACAGCGTTTGCTGGGGTGCTGCTCCGGTGGCCAACAGTCATTAAAAATGGTAATACTCGTAACAGTAATATCTGGTGTAAGAATGAATAATGCAGAACAAAAAATAATAACAATAATAATAGTAATACGGATAACAATAGTAAATAGTAATAATCAGATCAGCCTCTGGCCTCTTATGGCCTCGATTTCGCGTTGGCTTTTGAAATCAAAAAGGATGTGCTGCGTGGCAGTTTTGCCCATTGTTTGTCGAGGTTCATCGCTTGGTGTGGCTCGGTAGAAGCTGCAAGAACGGATTCGTTTAGTGAATCGATCCGGTTCTCGCTCTGTTATGGCGCCCCTGTGGGTTCTTGCTCCATCTCCATCTCCTGCAGGTGTGTGCCTGCCGAGGTGAGCATCAGCCGAAGGCAAGGCGTGTGAAGGTCTGGTTTGGTACCACCCATGGAGTCACGTCTCAGTCTACCAGAAATCCCTGTAGAAGCCGTTTCGTAATCTTTTTGTAAGTGGAAGCATCTGCATAGGGTCGACGGTTGACTCTGTACCTTTGCACGGAGGCCGCCTGTTCAGAGGAGCTGGAGCTTCTCAGCTGTGGAGGGTGCTGGTCTTGCGTAACTTCGAGGCCAATAGGGGCCAGTTTGGGGGTTTCTATCGGGAAGCCCTCGGACCAGCATTGCTCATTTTCAGGCCCCTATGTTACATCATCGCCAGGCGACGGAATATGCTTTGGCAATGGGTCGAGCTGCCAGAAAGCTACGCAGGTTCTATGGTTGTGGAGGCTAGAAATGCCGATCCCCTAAGCCCCTGGACTGAACTAGTGTGGACCGCAAACCTTCTCAACAAGAGCATCCCCATGAATTGACATAGGGCATACCAATACTAGTCCTTTGGATGCCTATAACAACGCAATGATAGATCCCCCCCCCCCAAAAAAAAAACCCACCTTTTTTCCAAGGGGAGCCCAGTAACGCAAGAATAACCACCCTAAACCCTATCTTTTGTTAAGGGCAGCCTCGATAGAGACCCCCAGAGAACCCTTTAAGGGGGACCTTGTTATAGAACCCTCTACTAGCGAAGGTTCGAGCTGCTGGGTCTCGCAGCGGAGGCCCCGGCTGAGGCCTGGGAGGGGCTGTCCCTGGAGGTGCGAGGCCACCTGGCCACCGAGGAGCGAAACGGTTTTGGGTTTTAGGTTTGAGGGTTTCGTGTCCAGGGTTCGAAGTCTCGTGCTTCCGTGGCAGCTAGAAAAATAGAAGATATGTCATCTTTGATCAAAGGTCGATGGCACATAGCATCCAATATAGAGTCGAGAACATATAACATATACATATATCATTAATCTCATTTTCCGATGTATTATGAAGACAATGTATAGTATCTGATGTGCGCAGTGTTACATGGCAAATGCTGCCGGGTATCTCGATTTGTGCAGCAAAATAGACGACAAAACTGTAGAATGACTGGGACAACATAGAATTCTTACATTACATAATGTTCAGTAGCATACTGTATTAGACTGGTCTATATCTTATGTTACTATACTGGACTATTCCATCCTACAGTACACTATGTTGTGTTGTATCATGTTTGTGCAATGTAATGTTATCGTGTATTGTGTTGTCTTGTTTTTGTTGTGTGGTGCTATGCTACATTATGTTGTGCTATGCTACATTATGTCATCTTAGATTATAATTTGAATCATTATGGCATGTTGCCTTACGTTATACGAGTAACTAGAATCTTCTGTTATACTATGCGATAAGTTCTACACCATGCTACATTACACAGTTGTTACAGCTTGTTTTATCATTGTCATATTTCATTCTGTCTTGATATTATGCCATAGTGCGCTGTAACATAACATAACATAACATTAACATAACATAACATAACATAACATAACATAAGATAACATTACACAAGAATACACAAAATTACAAAATATGATATATTATGAAAATGCATAACATTCAGTGTGCAGTGTAAACTATGCAGCGACGCAGTTCAGGAACGTGTTAATTTTTTGCTGTAGTTGCTTTGTGTTGTTTTTTGTTGTCGTTGCACGGACCCAGGAAGCCGGTTTAGTGAGTGAACCCCGGTTCCCGCAGCGACAGCAAGAAATAACCGCCCCCCCGCCCCCCCCGCGCGCCCGCGACGACAGCACAAAAGTAAACGTGCCCCTGCGACGACAGCAAAAAAATAAACGCGCCCCCGGGGACGACAGCAAAAAAATAAACGCGCCCCCGCAACGACAGCACAAAAAATAAACGCGTCCCCGCAACGACAGCAAAAAAGCAACGACAGCAAAAAAATAAACCCTCTTACCCGCAGTTTACGGTTGAAAGTTTATGCTCGGGTTTGGCCGCCGAGGGGTCTGAGTTTCGGGCACGGGGTGTAATTAGACAAGACTTTGTTGTAAGGAAGTGGCGGTATTGAGAGTACTTGGGTTTTGGAAGGGGAATATGTTGCACGGCCTGAGGCATGGGATCATCGTAAGGACCGGTTTGGGGCTGTCCTTGGTTTCTACAGATTCGGGCGCTGGGCCTGGGAGTTCCGGTTAGCCACCCTAGGAGAACCAACAAGCTACTGCAGCTGCGAGCAAGGAGGCCGGATTCTGGTGCAAAGAGGCCATGTGATTGCGACTAGGTGCTGAGTCTAAGGCGACGGGGCAGTGTAACACAAAAATCAGCACACTGACAAGAATGCTCCGAATGCACGTAGCATCGCGCACAGGAAGACAAATCCCCCAAAGTACGTGTTGCTGTCGTATGGACACACAAGCACAATATGAGAAAGTTGAATGCTTTTGGCGGAGCTTCGTGTGAGCTCTTCGTACAGTAATCCTTGAGCCCCAACCAGGGTTCCGTGCCGCGGCGCTCCGAGATCATCGATGGGATCGTACCCCGGGGATCCCTGATGAAGCTGCGCATCCTGGAGAACAAGCGTTTTCTATTTCAGGCACGCAGTTTCCACTGAACTGCATTGCGGCTCAGGTTGGCAGTCACATGGTAAGACATGTGGGTCCTCTGTCTGCCAGACAGCTGCGCGTTGTTTCCTGCTTTTTGCATGTTTGGAATGATGCATTCCGCGGGAATCCTTGAAGCCTGCTGGGCAGGTGGTCTCAAACTGGACAGGCTCGCCTGCAAACTGGGCTGACCGCATCTCAACAAGTCGTTTTGGTAGCCATGTTCAATTTCGTTCCATGATGTGGTTCGCCACCTCGTGGTAGCGTAGAGGGCACCACCCCCAGAAGGGCCATCGTCATTCACGATACAAGCTCGCACTTTGGCACGGTGAACCTACTAGAGTCGCATGCCTGTGGGAGTGTCATGTGCATGTCTTTTGTTCTTGTGTAGTGTTTGTGTGGATTCCTGTGCAGAGGCTCCTTCGGGGACTCGTGCAGAATCGCAGGGCCACTCGGTACACAAATCTGTCGGCAGGTGCAGGCTCAGTGACATGTCGGCGCGCCGTGAAGTTAAGCAGGCCAGCGAAATTGAACATGAGGTCCGAAGTGCTGGTGAAGACCTGGGTGATTGCAAACGCCTCGAGGAAGGTTGAGAGCCTGGCTGACATTTGTACGGAGATCTTGCAGTGGCCACCAGGCCTGCACGCTGTGCAGGAATTTGTTGGAGAGGTACTTGTACCGTGTAGACTTGTGAGATGAAACGAGGCAGTGGACTTTGGCATTTGGGTTTGTGAGATCGACATGGATCGGCATGATATGCGCCTTGAAGATCGTACGCTCTTGCTTCGACCTGGTGCTGACAGGTCGTCGACAGCTCGTGGTGAAGCCTGTTGACATGGACACTTGGCAGGATTTCGGATTGCAAGCCGACTCGAATCATCTCAGCTACGAGAAATCGGAAGGGTCCCTTCGTCGGGACGACATGCAGCCTCGGGTAGACAGGGATATGTCCTGACGATCACCTCAACTGCCGCCGGAGGCCTTTGCGATCGGCACGACTCTTTGGAACCTGACTGGGCAGCTTGGACTAACGCAACATGGTCTGCAAGTTGAGCGAGTCCTCTTGACTAGACGCGACCTGCTGCCCCAACTGCATGACGGAAGCCACTCACCCTTCGCGCCACCAAGGCAGGCATCCTGTCAAGAGAGCTTTCCAAGAAGCCTAACCGGAATGGACACAGGCCCGGCACGGCCATGCCATTGTCTATCGACTCGTTGGTTCGCTTAGTCCCATCCGTCCATCTATGTGTGACTCCTTGAAAGAAGGCCATTGCACATCTTGTGAGCTTGTGACACCTCTGTCATGCGGCTCCGGTGTGGCCGGTGAAGATTCAAGTAATGCCTACCTCTACAGTACCCTCATCAGCTGCACCGTGGAGTCACCTGTATATTAATATGTGTGTCGTAGAAGGAGGTTTGCGTATATTTCGCTCGTGTATTACATGTTACACGTGTATTATACCTAAAACCCTGAGCCCCGGGAACCCTAAACCCCAATTTATTCTGTGTGCCGTAGACATGGGTCGGCGCGTGAGTCGGTGTGTTGTGCTTTCCCTGGCAGACGCTGAGCGTGAGCGAAGGGTGCCTCGGCCGCAGCTGTGAAAAAAAAGCTGTTTCCTTACGGTCTTGTTGTCATATCTTATGTCGTGAAACTGTTATGACGCTGCCATGTTGAGAAATTTTTATGATGCTGTTATGTTATGGTTTGTTATGTTCTGGCACTGTTATGCTGCGATATGTTCTCGAAGGAGAGTCTTGTGGTGGTGTTTTATTGGTCACGACTCGGGGCTTTGCTCATCGTGGAGAGGTTTCGAGGGAGCATGTCTTGAGAAATAACTTAGCTACCCTTTGGAGCTGCAACCGGCACAGCAACTTCGAAGACAGGATACGATCATCGTCCAGCAGTCGCTTGGCTGCAGCTTTCTCTGTTGCGTACCGTGTCAGCACGCGGCAGTAGGTCTCAGTAGTCGAGATCTCTCCTCACTCTGATCTGACAGAGGTGTAGTAGAAGTTAACAAGCTGGGAGAGGGCCCCTAAACCCTAAACCCAAGCCCTGCCTGTGGATCCCTGTTTTGTTGTGTCGTTTTTTTCTTTGTTTCAGGTTTGTCCGGAGCTGGCAGCTGAAGAATCGAAAGCTGGAACTCCGAGCACACTTGCTGAGACGGGGCCGCAGTATCCGAGGAGTCATGTCCTGCGAGCCTTTTACCGCGGGGTTTTTTGTGGGTTTTTTGGGTCAGAATCAGGATTGCATCTGCAGACCCGCTGATTGCGCCCTGGCAGCAAGAGTCGTGCCGCATCCAGTGGCCAGTAGCTCGTGCGATCATGCTCTGCAGTCTTGATCCCAAACTCGACAAAGCCTGGACCGAAGGTCTTTTGGGACAGGAATCTTCTCTTCAAGTGGGGCACAGTTCCTCTGCCTGAGGGATGGGTGCTCAGTGGCCCATCGCAAGAGCGTGAGGTGCCTTGGCGGGGCTAAGTTCGAGTTTGAAGACTTGCAGCTATGAAAAGAAGACACAGTACATCGAACTCCTCACACCTGGAACGGACCCCAATGCAGACTTCCGTGAGGCTCCTCGCGGCGTTGCTTCTTCTGTTCAGACTCCATGCCTTCTAATCCTAAGAGACCTTTGTTCATTCTTCTCCGCAAGGATATCTTTGCAGGCTCCTGAAAATCTCTGTTTCGGGTCGGGATGTGCAAGGCAATCCATCTTCTCCTTGCGTCTGTTTTTGTATGCACTGGTAATGTAGGGGCCTTAGTAATTAGAGCAGGCTCGTGGGCCCCTTTATAGTATAATTAAAATACGGAACCCTGAGGAATAATAATTGTAAATATTTAGGCCTCTACATGAGTTACTAAGACGCCAGCTTGTTGCCACATCTCGCCTTAGCTTCCCTGCGTCCACTCACAGCCCTTTGGAAGAGTGCTAGCAGACATCTCCGCCAATTCGTGCCTGTCGTCGAAAGAACCGTCACCCCAATTGAAGGACCTGCCATACCAAGAGTTGGTGGGTCTCGTGGGCGAAAGAGCAGCAGAAGAGCTATGGATGCAGATTCACAACCAGGTGTCTTGGATGCAGGGGGAGACCTGGTTCTTTCGAGATTGATTTCTGAATTTCTGACCCCATTTTCATGTGAGTGTCACTTCAAGAGGAGACCAGGTTCCAAGCCTTCTTGGATGCTTGCCGGGCTTGCCGTTTGCAGACGCCAGTATTTGTCTGAGGTCCGGCGAGGCGGGGCTCCTCTGGAGTCTGTGCTTGAGACGCTCTCCGTTTGAGAAGGAAGAGATTTCGTGCAACTCGCGACCCTAGAAGGTCTCAAATGAGCAAAATACTTCAGCTGATAGTCACAAGTCGCCATATCATCCAGTTACATGCATGCACAATCATGCACACGATCGTCATGCATGGTCCATCCATCCATCCATGCGTGAATAAATCTGCATCTACGGGTTGTAAAACTGCTTGTATGGTATACGATGTAACTGTGTATTGTCATGTGTGTGTGACGACGCACATTGATGCATGCTTAAGTTCAACCTCACATGTCTTCTGTCTTCACATGGATACATGCCCAGAACTTGTAACCAGTCACGACCCGTGCCTAAGCAGGTTTGGCCGTCGTCCTGGAGGCATTCAGGGCTGCTACTGGCGGACGGCTGACCTGGTGCCCTGGACGCAGAGTTCCGCTAATGCTTCGACCCAGAGTCTCAATCCTTGTAAATGTGCTCCCTAGCCTGCTGGCCATGCGGACGAGGTAGCAGTGATGATTCCGGTTCTCTTGACAGGCGGAGGTTCGGGGGCAAGGGCAAGGGTTCTCTGGTACAGCAGATGGGTCACATTCAAAGAGTGAGAATCGCGCCGTCGGCCGAAGAGGTGTTTGGAAAACTCCAACCTCGGTCCAGTCACGTTGGCCCTCCTAGGCCAACTGATCCGCCGAATTCGTGGGAAATCCTCGGTGCCTTCGGCCAAGTTTCAGGGTTGTGCAGATTTCTGTATACAGATACACATGCACACACACACACACACATGCATACGTATGTCCCAACTCGAGTTAGGCTTTCCAGATCTTATGTTTACTGATGTCTGACACTCAAGGATTCGGACGGATTGGAACCTAAGGCCCTAAGCCTAAGCTTGCTTCTGCACGGAGACGCAACATCATGAGATGCCCTTCGCAGCTCTGCATCGGTTTGGTGAAAAGGTATTTATAGTTTAGTATAATTTATAACTGCCAGTATCAAAGAATTATATAAATGTAGATCCTACTATGCTAGCCAAGCAATTTTCTCGAAGATGCAGCCCATCCCCAGTGCCAGACTAGGGTGGAGGTCGTTTTTGAGCTTTGAAACTACTGAGGTTTTCTACTATCGTCCCTTCGGGGCATGTTTGATGTCTGTGGTGAATGTTCAACCCTGGACCCCCCCAAACCCGAAGCCCACTACACTGAACGTGCCCTCGCAAAGAGGAGTGGGCACCGTGCGCCAAGTAGCGTAGTCGCTTTGATGATTTGAGTCTGTTTCTTAATTCTTAAGCCTTGCTTTCCAGTCTCTGTCATCCTGACCAACACCGAGGGGTTGACTTTGCCTTGGAGCAGTCGGAGGCCCTGCGCGTGGACGCGAAGGCACCGCCGTGGATCTGCACAAGCACTGCTGCTAGTAGCAAAAGTTTGGGAAGACGGCAGAGGATGTTTCATATAGTTCCGACAGTTTGGCAGCGTGGCGATTGTCACACCAAGTCTTGTGAATAGAACCTAAACCCCTAGCTCCAACAAAAACTCTCCCGCTTGATCCACCGTGTATCTTCCATGCATTTATGCGGACACGTGCTGTAGACACACTTGATGGCACAAACTGGTGTGAACGCAGAATGGCATTCTACCTACATGCAACACTAGACCTGCACCAACAACACACAACGTTGAATTGAATGAGGTAGAGGCGTAAGACAAGGACCCTAAACACCAAACCCCTATTGCCTAACACTGCCTCAGCCTCGAGAAGAAATGGGGCCATCAAGAGAAACTAAACTAAACCCCAAAGCACTAAGCCTGATCATCGAAATTTCAACGTCAATCGACAGAGGACAAGAGCCAAAAAGACCTACCAAGCAACCCTTCTAACAAAAAAGTAAGCCTAAATCGTCCCGAGAAGGTGCTGGACTGGAACTACGGACCAGGCAGGGCTGGGGTTTCGGTCCAGGGCAAGGCAGAAGGGAAGCTGGGTGATCTAAGCAGTGCATGTTGTTTTGGGTTCAGGGAGCTTAGGGTTGAAGGTTGGGGAGCTTAAGCTTTTGCGCTTCGGGTTTGGAGTTGGGTTTTCGGAGATATGTGCGGGGTCTTGCTCCCTGGTTCTGAGGATTGGCTTTTGGCCGGCAACTGAAGAACGGCCAGGCGCCTTGGGAGCTGCGAAAAATGGGGAGCGCAGAGATTCCCAGAGCTCCTCGCAGCCAGCTTCCAGATGGGAACCCGCCCCGAAGTACCGTGACGACGAGCTTCTGCAGTCCTTGGACAGGCGAAGACGCTCGCCTTTCTGCAGGAGTCGTACCGACTTCTGCATCAACTACACAGGTGGAAGATGGCTAACGTTTATTCGTTTATGTCATCATCACTTAGTCACTAGTCATCGAAGCTGGTGCCCAATGGCCACATCATGGTCGCTCCGAGGAAGCTGTCCAAACCTGCATGCCGTTGCCCAAAGCAGGCTACGGGGAACGAGTGGGCCAAGCGCCTGGCGGCAGCAGACGCCCCCGTCACCTGCCTCAAGAGCTGCCTACGCTACTATCGACTTCAGTCGGGCCCCATGCCAAGCCTTTGACCCTACATGTCCCAAATTGCCGCGAGAGCCCCCCAAAAAAATCCCTAAACCCTACCTGAGCCCTGGACATCCCTGGACCCTGAATCTTACGGTCCCCTGGTCATCGGCCCAGGTCGCGCCTCGAGGTCCTCTTCGACGACTCGGGCGACAGGGGGCCACCCGCCTGGCACGGGGCTCAGCAACAAAGCAGGGGGTCGGAAGACTTAGTACGGTACATCGTGCATGCCTGGTGATGAAGTGAATCTTTAGCTATTAGTTGTTTCATGGCCTGGCACTATGGTGATTTGGGTTGCGGTTTGGGCTTCGAGCTTACCCGGCGATTTGGAGCAGTCTCGAGACATTTGCATATTTCAGCATCTCACGGCATCCTTTTGGACATCGGCTGAGGTGCACCTGAGCCGCAAGCCTAGGCCACGCCAGAGAAAAGCAGCCACGGCTTGGTCTTGCACGCATCCGTATGTGCCAGCACGACCATGCCACGGCTGAAGGAAGACTGTTGCTCAGATCATACCCCGATGCGAGATGATGCGAGGCTCCAGCAGAGCAGAGCATAGTAACCGGAGAGAGCAAGCTGGCTGAAATTCGGTGACAAACAGCAGCCTAAGTTCCCGGATGACCCTGTGACTCGGTCAACTAGCGGCATGCTGACATGCTGCAGTATTGCCCTGATTTGATGCATTGGGCATGGCCGGGCTATACACTTTTCAGCGCTGGCAGCTTCTGTCTACTCCAAACTTGCACCTTGAACACATTGGCTTCAACGGGCGCAGCGTTCTGGTCCCCGCTAGTTGCGCCTCCCTTGAGCCCAAAGAAGCCCAAAGACGTGCATGGAGGGCCCGGCCCTGACGGAAAGCCATGGACGAGCTGTACAGCGTGGGACAGAAAGTCGCACAGGACCGACTCTTCCCGGAGCCTGGTAGCGGCATGGCCTAGCCACTCTCTGACTCTCCAGGACAATGCTGGCGTCATGGATCCCGAACTTCTCTCCAGCGCCCTCCTGGCTGCGCTTGACGGAATCCGAGTGTTCAAAGATGGCTGTTGCACACTGCACACAGCCTGTACTACATATTGTATATTCTGTGTTTTGCCTCGGCTCCTCAGCTTGCCTGCCAAGCTGCTGCGGAGCTTTGGACATGCTTGACATGCTTTAGGCTTACACTTCTAGGATGCCCTGCTCTGTGGCAGCCGCGCAGAACTTCGAAAACGCCAGGCGTTGGGCGGAAGTCCAGAGAAGCTGGCGGAGCTCTTGGCGGGTGGAGGCCCACCTCAGGGGCCCAGAAGCCAGGGATTTGGAGATGGAGCGCTTGAGCCAGACTTGTAGTATCATCTGCTGAGACGGGCCGATGCCTTTTTTGCAAGAAGCCAAGCATGTCATCGGATTGCTGTAGCGGCTCGGGCCGAGCCGCGGGCCAGCAACGCCCGAAACAACGACGACAAGAACAGCTCTTAGCAACATCGTTCAGAGGCTTTGCAGAAGCAGGGCCTGCAAGACGTGACTATCGGCTTACAGAACTGAGGCTGCAGCATGGACTTGGTGGGGTGTGCCCTTGCCTTCTCTCGACAGCCCTACCCAACCCAGCTTTCAGAGGCTCTGAGTCTAAAGCCCATGGCAGAAGCCAGGCAGCATGGAGGAGTACCTGCAAAGCTACGAACAGATGCTTCAAGAAGGTGGACTGTAGGGTAGCCAAGTCAGGGCTCAATTCGGTTTCCGGGCAGGGCTTGCGAAAAGGCCTGATTCATTCTGGGCGGTGCTTCCTGTGGCACTGCATACTGTGAGCTAGGAAGGTCCGTTGGGTTCTCAGCAGAAGGCATCTGCGATATCCAACTCAGAGCACGGGCGACTTCTGGATTGGGGTTCGCTCGAAGGCATCCAGTTTGAGAAGACGCAGGAGTGTAAGACTGAGCAGCCCCCGCGGCTGTGGACTTGCACCAAGCGCTTATTTGTGCCTTTGTCCTGTGCATGGATGTCTCGGGGAGCCTTGCGCGTCGCGAGAGCACAGGGTCGCAATACGCTCGCAGACCTTGGCCGTTGTCTTGAGAATGCCTTGTCTTCATGTGCCCGCAGGCGTTGCGCCAACTATGGACGGTGGTGCCATGCTCGACCAGGCTCGCTCGCCAGATGTGGGATGCAGCTGGTGTTCAATCCTGGTGATTGCAGCACAGGTGGATCCGGAGGGTGGCATCACCACCCGCCCGGAAGCTGGATTTGCCGTGGCCTCGGGCAGTTAGAAGAGCACGCACTCCGAGTATGTTACAGCTCGGTAGGCAGGCAAGCAATCAAGCAAGCATCGAGCAATGCAGCAAGCAAGCAAGAAAGTGTATACTTGTAGCCATAAAGTAAGTCAGCAAGGAAAGAACTAAGTAGGTAAATTAAGTAAGTAAACACGTAACTCCGTAAGTGAGTCAGCAAGAAAGTAAGCCAGTCGGTCAGTTAGGTAGGTCGGTAGGTACAGGTAGGTAGGAAGGCAGGCAAGCAAGCAAGATGGATGTCTGTGTAACCCCTCTGATACCGTACAGTCCTGCCCGCATCCACGCGGCGTCTTCACGAGTCGAATTGCGCCGATTCTCAAGAAAAGATGAGCAACCTTTGCAAGTTTTGCCTTCGTGGCCATCTGCTTGTCTGGCTCCCGCCACCAACTGTGTTTTGACCCTGGCCAGCAACACCGTTACTGTATTGACTAAGCAACCCAGCTACGCAGGTTTCCTTAGCACACAAGCTGCGAGACACAGCCTTCGACGCTCGATCGTCCAGATGGTAGGGAGTGTCACTGTGAGAGGTCGTGAAGACGCGCGACAACGATGCGGGCACCAAGATTTTCATCAACGTAGTGTCGAGCCCTCACATTGAGGCTCGGCCGATTCGGGGCTGTGCGTTCAGGAGTTTTCTGGTACTTGGTGTGGGCTCAAAGAGCGAAGCCGTGTTGTCAAAGGCTACAGATCCCGAACCAGCCTGTTACGCCCCGACATGGCCTGCGAGGAGCCGCACATGAAAAGCTACACGGAGCTGGATGGGGAGCAGGGCTGCCGTGTGCCCCTCTCCATAGGCGTTGCCGTGGAGGCAGGCTAAGGGGAGGGCCTCTAACCGGTAAAGCAAGCGCTTGCAGCTTCTTTTTTTCATAAGCGCTTCGCACCGCAGGACTTCGACAAGAAAGGCGAGCCTTGTGTGACCTACGATGTGGTCGCGAATCCAAAGGCCAGGAGAAGAGAGCCTCTACTGCATCCTACTGTCCTACTGCGACAGTCATGCCTTTGTCTCCGGCGATGGCCAAGCCGGCAGCGTTTTTGTCGGACTGGGCTCGGTCCCTTGGTGTCATGACAGGTCGTGGAAGAATGTTCGGCGGAGCCGGCTTTCCGAGAACAGGCGCAGTAATTCGATTTGTGTCAGCTTGCCGCTCGCCAATTCGACTGCAGAGATGTAATTGGCAATTTCACGTTTGCCACACTACGAAGATGTGCTGCGTACCGACCTCGAGCTGGGTTCACATGGCGGCCTGTGTGCAGGTGGTGCAGCTTTGCTTGGCTGCGGTGTCTCAAAAGTACAAACTGCAGCGACTTGGTTTCACCAGTGGAAAGGGAGGGTAGGGCTGTGCCGGTGGTGCTGTCTGGAGGAGCAGAACACACATTTCTGTAGCAGATCGATCCTTTGCAGAAGCCACAAGAGCATCTCCTTCGTGCTTGAATGGCGAGCTGCTGCTGCGATGCTGTCATTTAGAATCATGTAGAGTATCTTAGAGTCTTAGAGGAGCACATTCGGAGCACAACAAGTTTGTTCAAAGCGACTGCGCAACAGAGACTGACCCTTGCGCTGCTTCCAGCGTGGCTAGCGAAAGAGGTTTCTCTCACAGCCTAACCATTTGCCTTTGGCTTCCAGCTGCCTGCTACTGATCGTGTCATGCAAGGCTTGATCAAAGGTTCAAGCTGCCAAAGATCAAGTACAAGGCGTGCTGCACTGCAGTGCCTTGCACCCGAGAGATGCCACCTTGAGACAGACTACTCGATATGCGGAACACATGATGAGTTCTGGTGTGAATTGAACATTCTTCGGCGTTCCGGGCAGGAACGGTTAAGAAAGAAGGCATAGGCTAAAGCTGCTATGAGGATTTCTTGAGCGAGGCAAAGTGTCTTGGAGGTTGAAAGGAGGGGTTCGGGGGCGGCATGCGCCGCAGCTTCATTGGGGCAAGAAACGGGCCAGCAGCCGGGAATCGGTCTCTGTGAGCGACAAGACAATACCGTAAATGCCTGCGCTCATGCCTGGCGGCTTGAGATCGTCCTGAGATGAATCTCCCCTCACTTAGCATGTGCTTCTCGGTGCAGGGCACCGCAGTGCAGCTGCAAAGAATTCGCGCATCGCTCAGCTTGCAGGGGGGGCCCCGGCGCTATCGGATTGGGATTGCGGGAGAAGGATGACCGATGGAAGGTCCAAGGCGAAGACTTCGGAGTTTCGTGTGGGTTTTGACCAAAAATTTTCGCCCCGCCGCACATGTCCGGCGCCAGTCTTGCTCGCTTGCTGAAGAGAGCAACAGGTTCAGCCGCCGCAACAGACTTCCGAGCCGATGTCCATGAACGGGGATGTGACGATTACCACACCCCACTGCTGCGATCCGATTCCACTTGATAGTCAGCACCCTATGTAGGAGCCTTACTGGCAGGACTGCCCGAATATGAAAGCGCCCGACAATCCCACGTGGAGATCACAAAGTGCATCTCTCTGATGGACTTGCCTAGCTACCCCAACGTCATCGCGAACTTCTGGGAGCCTTAGAAACTCGGGGTAGTTTAGCTTATTATCTACGGTCTAGAAATGTGAGGGTCCCCGATCGAAAATCTTGATGCAACCACCTGCATCAGGAAAGAAGAAGGAGTCGCAGATCCAGGAGCTCTGCCGGCATGACATGAGGGTAGGTGCTTCCTCCGCATCTGCCCAGAGACAACCTGTTCCTACGAGTATCTTTCCGACGAATATTATAACCCTAAGCCCTAAACTTCCTAAACCCAATCAGACCTAGATGATGATGGGTGCAAGCGAGTGGTGGTATGGAGAATGTGAGGGTCGCGTAGGAAGCCTTCCACTAGTGTGGAGTCTGGATGAGGGACGCCTTATCAGACGGAAAAAGGCGTTCAACAAAAACAGTCAGACTTATGACTTGTGATCCTTACGTGCTACTGCGGGTCGTGTCCTCTCAGGAGATGCCGGAGAATACCTCGGCGCCACAACCTGGGACCAGTGCTCAGAGGTCCCAGCATGGGGTGGCGGGGGTCACCCAATCTCCCTGTTTAGGGTTTATAGGGTTCAGGGGGATTTTGCAGGACTCCGGAGGAGTGGCGTTCTGGGACTCAGTGGCAATCCCCCCGATCGGGCCAGGCGAGCTAGCGGCGAGCCCTCGATTCCCGCAGCTCGCACAGGCAGAGCTCGGAGCGCTTCGAGTTTTCGGGATGGGGCCTGGGAGACCAAGAGAAGCCTCGGGGTCGAGACTCATAGACGAGGCATGTGGTCATAAGAAGCTGCAGCAAAGCAAAGTCCATCTGCAATTGATTCATGTTTCTGATATCTCTGCTTCGACGCCACGGAGTGAACCTTCGAGCCAACATTCGAATTCGAAGCTGCTGCAGACGGCCCGCAGCCTCCAGACTTTTGTGTCTACTACGCGCTGCCTGACAGCTCGCCGCTCCAGGCGAGATGGCCAGGCTGTTCAGGAAACGGGGTGATGGCAGGCGGATATGCGGATAGGCACGTCGAAAGATAGATTGACATGCAATACACAGAGCAGGAGTTTAACCTTGGTAGAAGGCACCCCTCTACCAGCTCCATGCTTAACTGACTCTACAGACTTGCGACCATACAGCTACCAGGACATTTTCGAAAGAGACTGGGGCTCGCCGCCCGACGATGTTGAGGAGGCGTCCAAGGCCACACGACCAGACAAGATCCTGTTCGGGGTTCTTTTCTGAAATTTGGCCTATCAGGCCATCGGACAGTCCAAGGTTGGAGATGCGAGAGACTGGGGCGCATGAGGGCACTTAGTTGGATTGCGGGAACGGTGTGGCAGGTGGCGTATCTCTACGGATTTGACTTGCCGTGCTATCGGGTCAACACCTTCCAGGCGTGCGCGGAGCGCTTGGAATATGCGCTTGATCTTTGGTGCTCACTCTGGGTACGAACCTGCGTTTGGTACTGCTGCTCTGGTGGATGAGTGAAACTGAGCATGAAAATGATGACGTCTGTGATTCGGATGATGATTATTGTGATGATGACTGTCACGATGAAGATGATTATTCTTATTCTTTTGATTCTTTATTATGAAGATGTTGACGCAACGAGCAGAACGGTCATGACGACGAGGAGGAGAACAGCATGTTGATGGTACTCGTACGTAGTGAGAGCGGTGGCAGCTCAAGAAGAAGATGATGCCCTCGATGACGATGACGATGATGGCTGTACTGACGAAAATGTTGATGATGGCATACTGAATCCATGCCCAGGTGAAGAAGGTATAGTGCTGTAGTCACAGTGATGATGGTCATCACCACCACCATCAGCTTGGTCGTGATGCTGGTTCCCCGGTACATCTAAGGAGACTAGACTTGGGCACGTAAGGCCAGAGTGCCGAAGACCCTTTTCCTGCCGACGCAGCTGCAAGTCGTCTTGCATCAGGAGAAGATCCGTGGCACCATGAAGAATAAGGCCAGATCCGGTCATGTGACTCCCGTGACAACAGGCATACAATACGTGCAGAAAGAAGGTCATCTCGTTAGCTTCAATGTCGTCTTCCGTCTCCACGTGTAAGGCCGTGCTCACTTCATGGCTTAGGGTCTTTTGGGGCCTGGGATTTCATCTCTTTGTTGCAGAGCCTCGTGGAAGGCGGATCGGGAGAAGGACGAGGCCGAAGAAGGCGAAGTCGACGCCGTGGCTCGGGCAAGGAAGGCGCCCTCAACGAAGCACCACTTCCAGAATCTCTACATGAATGATTGATCTCACTGGACTTTGCTTCAGGAAAATTTATCATAGGGTATCACAAGCCCCTACTAGTACGGGTGGGGGAAAGCAATGCACGTGACGACCCCGACTATGCGGTTCTCCTCGCTGGTCCCTTCAGGTTTTCCAGTTGGGTTGAATATACTATGCTGCTACACGTGCCTCTTTGATGAAGAAGCATGAAAACGGACAGCATCAGATTCCGGGATATTCCGGGCGAGTGAGGGAAAGTTACTTCTGTCGTGGAGAAAGTGTGGGTGCAGCTCATGCCCCTAAACCCTAAACCCTCGATTCAGACTGCTGTGTGCTAACATCGCAGGCGACCAGCGAGATGCTGGCATCTAGGACCGGTGTCATGCTCTTCTTTTGGGGGATGTCCGGCTTTAAGCAGGACCTTCTGGCCTGAGCTATACCCAAAAACTGATAGAGCTCTAAATGCCCACAAAGGTCCCCTTTGAGAAACCTCTATATAGGATCGAGGCTTTTTTCCCCATGCAGCTCCTGGTCAGGACTTGCTGCGTGCATGTGCGCATGCCGGACTTGGATCCACAAATCCCTTCTTTGAAGCAATTCTCCTTGGAGGCTGGTCGACGATTTCGTTGAGGGTCTAGGATTTGAAGCAAGTCTCCTTGGAGATCTAGGTCCAGGGCCCCCCCAATTTTGACATCCCTGCCACATGTTGAAGATCGCGGGCGGGCCATCTGATCAGCTGGAACCGCTTTGTTCGTTGCCCCAGGTCAGTGATGAGTGCCTCAGGCCAACACGCTGCTGCGTGCAAGATTGCACAGATGTTCGAGTGAGAATCGGTCGGATGCAGGAAGTGAAACTCGATGAAGAGTCTTTTCTTCAAGAATCGGAATGGAATGGAGAGGGGAGGGCCTGCTTGACCTGCTGTGGTGCTTGCAGGGTAAGTTTCCCAATGCTGCCCCGCTCGACGAAGTCCGCCTACGCAAACATCACCTTTTGGTGGCCCGCTTCCAAGATGAGCTCACATTTGACGTTCGTGACCGTTAGCACCACAGCGCAGGCGTCAGCTATTTGCCGTCTGGTGCTGCGATCGGAATTTAGTACCACACTTTGCTTAGACATACTTCTGCCATGAGTGAACTTGATTGGAAGTGAGCGCCTCAGTCAGGGTCAAGCACTCCAAAGCAGGCTGCAACTTGATCTTGCTCCGATGCTCTCGGTGCGAAATCGGGACGATGAATTACCCACAGATACCTTCGGCTTTAGATTCAATCTGAACCCAGATCATGAGGAGGACGAGGATGACGAGTCAGCGGAGTCAGAGATAAGGTTGGATGGACGTGCAGGCGACTATCGATTCGAATACATCCTCAAAGAAGGCGAGTACTCTGGCTTATACATGGTCGGTGGTGAGGCCTACGATCAAACAGGTGCTGTGGTGGGCAGGATGTCGGGTGCCCTGATGAATCAGGAAATCCTGGGCAAGAGCTTCTATGCCGCTTGTGATTCCGTCTCTCAAGAGCTCATGGAGTGCTCCGTGAATCTTTTCGACAGCAAGGGGCATCCCAAAGCTTCTTGGAAGGCCAAGCTGCGAGAAGAGTTCGCGCGAAAAGGTCGCGGTGGATTGCTCTATCTTGATGAGGTTCACTTGCTGCCCTCGCATCGCGAGCGCGATCTCGGCTTAGACTTCGTGGAATGCCTTTTCAATGAACTCCGCGGTGCAGGCATGTGCACGCTGGCTGTGCTGGAACCTTTCGGAGCTCCGGCAAGAGGTGTCAAGCCGAGGGCCACCACGCTGTCTGATCAAGATGAGGAGCTGGGGACTGCAGCTAATGTCAAGCTGGCCCGCCATTTTGCGCGCATGGGCTTTCAACAAGTTGGAGTGACGGAGCCACTCTCCAACTACTGGTTCATTTGCCTGTGCATCAGGCGTACAGGGTTTACATCAAAAGCAGCTGCAGCTGTGCTGGAAGTGTCGGTGCCTCCGAAGGCACCGAAAGTGACACCAAAGGTCTTGACTGGAAAAGACAAGGAGTTGTTCGACGCTTGCACTCTCAGCATGACACCCCCTCCGCCTGATAAAATTCAGGATCTCCTTCTGTCTGGCGCAGACCCCAATAATGCATGCGCACTCCATGCCTGCGCTGCAAACCACCATGTTGCTGCAGGCCGCGTGCTTCTGGAAATGGGATGTGTTGTCAATCAGCTTGACAGTCAGGGCTACACCCCGCTGCATCTAGCAGCCGTAAAGTGCACTTGCCAATCCGGCTTGGATTTCGTCTCGATGCTGCTTGCGCATGGTGCGCAGAAGGACATCAAGACTTCCCAAGGACAAACAGCGGTTCAATGCGCAAGCGAGGCTGATGAGTCCATGAAAACCTTTCTCAAGTGGGAAAGAAGCATAGTCGGAAATACAGTCCCTCATAGACCAGAGACCAATTACGCGAAGAAGTGCAAGCGATTGCTAGAAGCGTTTGTGCCACAACCGGTAACAAAGCGGTCACGTCTTCAGTGACATGCACTGTTGGATGAGTTGAGCAGGCTTCGGGAAGCGGCATGCAGTATCATCGATGATGCCCTATGCTTCGACGAGCACAGCCGCACGAGTTATACGGAAAATGTCAGGCGAGAATGAGGGAGATTTGGGAGTTGTCGGAGCCACTTTGTAAGATGTGTTGTGCCAAGGCCGCAGCACTTCAACTCCCAGGAAGCCAATGCAGACTGGGATCCGAAGGCCGGGGTGGGAGGTGTCTTTCAGGACCGACTTTTCCGTGTTTCTTGCCCTAGGGGCAGATCCGGTCCCGTGAGTGTTGGGATGCTTGGAAGTCCAATTTCCGGTGCAGTCACTCCTTCCGCTTTGGACGCAACGAGCGGTGCTTTGGACGCGGTTTGATGTCTCCTGTAGATTGTGGTTTCTCCACTCTCTGCCCGGACTATCGTCAGTGATGTGACTAGAAGAGAAGCAGATCTCACTGACCGTCAGCTCCAGCAAGCTCATGGCGTCCGCACTCATCAGACTGTGTGACCAACCGCAGCAAGAGACAGGCCGATCTTCTGATGGCCGCTGTCTCAGGCAAAAGGCCAGAGATGGGCTTGGGCTTGCAGATTTACTTAGAACTGGCCCAGATCGGATGACCGAAACCGCGTTGGGGGCTCGTTGTCGCTCAGATTAACCGAGTGGTTGTTCGACTACAGGCGCGTAAGAGCCGGCGGCTTGACCATCAGAAGCACACGAAGCTGGCGTAGACATCTTAACGCTCAGAGGGCACAGGCACCCAAGCTTCCGAGCCCGTCCCCTCTGAGGGAGCCGGGGTCCCTGCGGAAATTGGGCCGAGGTGTCACTACCGGCAGAATCAATGCCGGGGCAGGAGGCACGTATGTGAGAGCAGGGTGTGGAGGCTGATCTTTGTAAACAAACTCGAAATTGGTCTGCTACGGCTCCACATCAACAGACCTCAAGCTGCAATGATTCAGCTCGTGTTTCGAGCAATATCAAAGCAGCCTTCGTCAGGCCGCGAGTGTCTCCGTCGCCCTCGACACCGTCTCATGAACGATCAGACGCTGTTGTATGTGATACAAGGTATGCGAGGTAGGAAACATGACATACGGATGCGTCTCTAAACCTGTCCGTACAAATACACACATGTTTGAGGTTGTTAGGAATTTAGTTCGTTGGCCGTGTATTGCCTGTGGTAAACTGGAGTCTGAGTAAAGTGACATTTGCAGAAAATGCATCAACATGCGGGCAGCTACAATGCAAGCTGTTCAGATGCCGCTGTAGTCCGCCTCTTGACCACTCCGTGGTTTCGTCAAGGCAGCACCGTGGGCAAAGCAGGATTTGTCGCTGCATGTTGCTGGCTTAACAGACCATGACACCAGCACATCCCATTCACGCGTCGGCTGTGCACGGCGAGCTGCATCACACCCCAAACCTAAGACACGGCTTTGACGTGTCTGGAGTCTGGAGCGTCAAGCATAGCGCACTGGCATAGAGAGTGTAACATTGGGCCGTCTTGGCTCGAGCTGTTGGCCCTGCAGATTCCGCAGCCGGAGCCATGCAGCGTGAGCCTCGGTAGTCCGGGAATCACCCGGATTGATGTCTCAATGCCGAACTATGAACCACAGCTGGGAATGCTCAAGCACGTGGTATCTGTTTGATTAGATTGGAGCTGCGGGTGCTCAGTAAGAGCAGGCAGGCGTGTGCCAACTCGTGGGATAGCAGGAAGGGTGACACAAAGATGGGAGAGGGATGTTTCGAAGGGGTGAGGTTTCTATTGCGGTAGATGACCTGAGACGAGCACAGCCCCGCACACACCGCACCTGCATACCACGCTCCAGCAGCAGCTTCTCGCAGGGTATCAAAAGTCCTGGGTCCTAGGTGTTTGCCCAACGAAATCGCAAGAAACCGCTCATGTCTTCAGTCCACAAGCTAGTGGTCGTCGTGGTGCTTGTGGTAGCGGTTACTGCAGTAAGTCCTACCTGGGAGCTCCGGAGATTCCGACCTGAGGCTTCGCTACTATCTCAATGAGAATGGCAAGAGAGTGCCTGCATCAGCAGAGATTACAAAACTTTCTTTGGCCTCTAGTTCAGACTTAGAAGGCCGGAGGTTCAGACGCTCTGGCTCAGAAAGCGCTACTGCCGCTATTGAAAGGTTCAGTCCCAGGCAGCCCGGTACCCCGTGCTACTCCATGCAATAGTGTTGTCCATGAGCGCTAAGCCCTCAACCCTAAACCCTAAAACCTAAACCCTATAAACCCTACTACAATGCGCCCCAAAACCCTATTCTACCAGAACAGCTGAAAGGTATACACCCTCGAAAGCATCGTGAAGGTGGAGGGCGAGGCTCCCACCGGAGAGCGCAAGACTCAAGATTGTCCAATGTAGGGGCCCCTAAACCCTAAAGAGGATCTCAAAACCATAAACCCTCATAGGAGCCTTCACCATTATGGGATTCTATGATTATACGGGACTGCTAAGCATAGCATCAGCATGCATGCAGTGCTTTACGGCCTGATGCGTGTCGCGCGAAGCATGTGTTTCTGCGGCGCTCCACGCTGCGGTCATCGTCTGGTCATGGCAACGAAACTAGCCTATCACCACTGCACATACTGTCGATGATACTGTCCGGCCTTGCTGCTTGGCACTTTGTATCACTGTGTGTAAGACATAAAATTCTTGTCCGTGTGGTTGCGACAAGTATGAGATTGAGTCATTAGGCTTGTGAATATTTGTGAATTGTCTTCTTCCTGCATGCTGTGCGTCATGTGTGCAAGTTTGCCTGTGTTTTTCTCTTTCCTGTCCATCTGCCTGCGTGTTTGTGGATCTGTCTTCCTGTCAACTTGCCGCACGCAAACGTGTTCTGTATGTGCGAGCACCTGGGCGCATGCTTGCGTGCGTGGGGTGCGTACGTGTGTTTCCCATACGTGGGGCGTAGCGGAGTTTGTGAATCACGGCGAGCGAAGACACTCACATTCTCTCGAGGCATCGGGAGACGTCCTGATGTGTAATGTACCTGCCGTGAAGCTTGGGCAGCGTCGCCCTTCAAGCTGTACGACATGATACTCGTTGTTGGTACCCACGCCAGAAGGTGATCTTGCTGCTTGACGCCATACCTGAATTCCTGCGTAGGAACTGATGATGTCACATGCACGCAAGTTGCATTCTCTGACTTGAACGCCACTCATGCCATGTTGACCGGTTCTAAGTGGTGCAAGATATATCAAGATATGACAGCTTCATGGTAACTAGTAACCGTCAATGGAAACCAGTTGATGGTCATCATCCTGCCGACACCTCCAGCAACCACATACTTGTCCATCATCACCTTCATCGATGACTGCCATGATCTCATGGACCTATGGACTACATGGTGTGGGATTGCACTCGCCAGCACCCGTGGGCCAAACAAAACTCAATCATGTGTGGCGTGTATCGGTCGGTCGGTCGATGGATTGCAGTTCTGCAACACCGTTGGTCCTTAATCCCGCGATAGAATTCGAAAGCTTACATGATATGTCCCACAGTAACTGTGACAACGACATGTATGTTCAATCACTCAAAGCATGTCAGCCAGTAGATGGACAGATGCTGTCTTGCATGACCACCTTTTCGACCCACAGGAGGAAGAGAAGCCAACTTTCTCTGCCCACCCAGCGAGGCCAGTGGCTTGGAATGTTTGGGAGTTTGTTGTTGATGCTTTAGGAGGAAGAGGCAGCCACCCATGTCGGCATAGTGTTCGCGCGATCGCACAGTCTTGTGTCAATGAACTGCACTTCGTCCCGGCCTTGTTCGAATCACAATCCTTTTCCCAAATGCCGAGTATAGAAGCTTAAACACATATAGTTCCCCGATAACATTACTATGATGGGCCTCCAAACCCCTATTCTAATGATTAAGGCCGCTACATTACTGATTAGACTTGTTGACAACTCGTTTGCAGACTTGGCACCTGCTGGTCGCAGGTTCTCTCCAGACGATAAGTACTCGGAGCACAGGATTAAGCCTTCCACTCAGAACATGGTCTGCTCTGGCGTGATATGCCGTTTAAGCGAAAGCCGGCCTGCCCAGGTGCAAGAAACGATTCGGCGTGCTCAAGACCCAGGTGAGACCATCTCGCTGGCAAGAGCCTGAGCAAGACCACACACGCGTGAGATGACAGCGCGCCAGGCGAAACCAGAGGAGCTTTGAGGCATCTGATGACGCATCTCGGCCTAAGTCTACCAGGGTGACGACCCCAGGCACTTCGGGCATTTTAGTGTCTTAATCAGTGCTCCGTCGGTCTTTACTGGGCATCCGATCTAGAGCATGATCCGGTCGAGGCACGGCTTTTCGCGCCATGAGCAGCGTTTCACCATTACACAGAAATGCTGGAGTACACTCAAAAGCCCCTAGGACGAGAACGTCCCAAAGGCATCGTAAGTTGCTTCGTGCAGATCAGATTTCGGCAACGCTTGGGGCGCTTGAGAGTACTTTCAGACTGGCCTCCAAATCAGGGATTCGACCGATACGCCTGATACTTTGTAGAAAAAAATGCCCATATCTGATCCCGATTCCCTCCCCTCTTAATGCGGCCGATTATTCTATACCAATAAATTATTTTTCTAAAGCCTCAAGATATTCTTTTTTTCACTCTATACATTGGCATTTTGTAGAGATTTAATTATTATCTAACTAAGACTCTGACATGAACTTATTTTAGATTCGAATTATGATATTTCAATATTTGAATTAGAGTAGGATCATTTCTTTGGGGATAAATTTTGAAATGCTAAGAAAATAATATAAAATATTTTGTTAATTTTAAATGAATTCATAAATAGAAATAAAAAGAATAGAAAAATTATATTTATTCTGGTGCTAAGTATAAAGAAGGTGGAAATAAAATGGATTTTTTTTTATACAGAGCTTTTATTTTAAAAAGATAGCGATATATTCGTATTAGATGGCCTTTTCTGATAAGGAATAAGATAGTAGTGATAGAGATGGAATGGAATTCTATAAATAAATATATAATAAAATCGAAGATGAATATATTAATTGATTATTTCCATGCTTAGACCTATATTGGAATTTAGTTCTGGGAAGATTTATATTTTCTTAGCCTTTATATTCTAATATTTATTTGGTATTGATATTTAGAATCTAAAATTCTGAGTTTAATAATAAATTCTTGAAACATTTGGGAAAAATTTATGAAAATTCAATATGAAGAAAATTTTGATATTCGCTATAAGAATTATAAGATAATAATTTTCTTATGATTAATTAAAGCATGAGATAATACGGCGGATATATTTACTCGATATCTGTACTGGCAAAGAAGATTTATTAATAGCGGGCGTATTGAATTAAAAAGAAATCTTATAATACCAAAATAACAAGATTCATTTTTAGCTCGTGGCATCTTTCAGGAATACGGGGGTGAGGATATTCGAATTTTGAAAAAAATTGATCCCTACCAATTTTGAAGTTAATTGATCTTCGCCGATATTTTCGATTCGAATTTTTTTTAATATGAGCTCCATAAATATGAATGAATATATATAATTATTCAAATATAATCAAATCTTATGAGATATCGAAAATTTCTATTTACTATTATATATAAATAAGAATAATATTGCCTAATAGATTAAGAATATTTAAATCAATATCTCCGCCTTAACTGACGACTGTATTATTTATTAATCATTTGATTTATTTATTTATGCCATCTAATTTCGGAGATGAAATAATCGGATTATGTCCAGTGCGTATTAGGATCTGAAGATTCTGAGCATCATGAAATATTTGGAGCTATCTCGTAAAATTTCAATAATAAGAATTTCCTTTAGATCAAATATTTTTTTTAAAGATCTCCATGAAAATAATAGCTCTCATATAATTAAATAAAATGAAGCAGATCTCATAAAAAATCTAATGATTCTATTCGATATTATTTTCGATATCAAATCTTATATTATTTTATTAATAAGATTCATCTTGAAATTCAAGATTTATATCAAGAATTCTATATAAATAATGATTCTCATATAGCTGATTGAAATATAGTCAAATCCTATGAGATATCAGATATTTCTATTCGATCTTATATTTGATAGAATTCATATATGAATATTAATTAAGAAAATAAGAATATTTAGATCAATATCTCCGTCTTGCCTATCGCTTATATCATATATTGATTATCTGATCTATCTATCTATCTGCCTATAAGAATAGTCAGATTATATCAAGAGCTTAGAATCGAAGATGCTGAATTTATCTATATATTCGTGAAATATTTCGTGATATCTTTTGACATTATAATAATAAGAATTATTTTCAAATCAAGAATTCATTATAAGATTCTCTATAAAGATGATAGCTCTTTTATTATTGATTAAAAAGCAATCAGATCCCATGAGATGACGAAGATATCTATTCGATGAGATTGATTCTGTCAGAGAAATCAAATCAATATTGGAAATAGACGAAATAATATATAGAATAAGATAGAAATTTTATAATATTTCAATAATAAGATTCAATTTGAGGTCAAATAATTGCTCCAAGAATTCTATAAATATGACGATCTTTATATAATGGATTGAGGAATAATCAAATCTCATAAGATAATGAATATATCTTGATGATATTATTTTTTATAAAAATAATATGCCGATCTTCTTCTTATTCTTATATAGAGAATCATATAGAGATTTATATCTTCAGAAATATGATATTGGAATTCAAAATATTTATACATTGGGAATATATTCTATTCAAGCTATCAAAATAGTCGATATTTCAAGATCACGCGATTTCCTTCAAAGAATTAGAATTCATATAATTCTAATTTCGAGAGAGAAATCTTCAAAAGAGAATTTCAATAAGAAATATATCAAAGTCCAAATTATAAAGACGGATATATATAGAATCATAAATATAAATACCTCCGATCTATTGTATTAGAAAGAATTATTTGATTGAATTTATTCATATCTGAATTTTCGGAATATAAGAATCAGATATTAGAATGGACCCGCTGCTTCCAAGAGCGAGGCAAGTTGAATTCTAATTTCAAGATCGTGATTTTTCGAATCATAGTTTATATCTATGCATAAATAAAAAATCTATTTGAATTTCTCGATATATGAATATGATTTGTCAAAATGATTTATATATAATCATGATTCTCGATTCTCCATGAAAGCAGAGAAGCAATTATCCTCCATCTTCGGAGAAATCAATGAGCAATCGAGAGCATAGATATATAATTTGATATATATATAAAAAATAGATTCGGTCCCGTTCTATGATCTCATATATAAAGCAAATAGATTTATTTGAGTAGTGGTTCTCTATTTTATGGCTTATCATAGAAATAATCGATCTTATAGAATCTATTAGATGAATAGAATTTTCTTATTTCTTATGGAGTTCATAATTATGAATATAGAATTACAGAAGGAGCTTTATATCGATTCTAATCATTAAATATATTTTTATATAGATAAAAATAATTCTAGATTTTTATATTTGAAATTTTTTCTGCATTTTTTTAATTTATTAAATTTCTTAATTCGACTAATCCCTAAATCTTTAAGATAAATAAATATTTAATTCTAGAATTATTTTTATATAATTCTAAATATATCAATAAATTTTTTTAAGCGATTAAAAAATAAATAATAAATGAAAGACTAAATATAATTAGATAGGAATATATAAATAAATATGAATAGATATCATATAAATAGCCGCATAAACGATATCCAAATGAGTTGCGACCAGATTAAAATAGATTGCAATAAAATTAGACAGACACACACCCAGAGAGACGCGCAGAGAGACGCGCAGAGAGACGCACAGAGAGACGCACAAACAGACACCTAACAGACACACACACACACACGCACCCACACTCAGAGACGCACTCACACACACACACAGATACACACGCGCACACACGAACAGACACACAGAGACACACAGAGAGACACCTGCATTCAGAAAGCACAGCACTGGAGCTCGTGGTACTAAACCTTCGGAAATTTTGCTACCACGAGCATGTCCAAAAAAAATCTGAAATTTTGCTACCGTGAGCATGCCTGTCAAAACTTTCGGAAATTTTATGAACGGTAGCATGTCTTCCTAAATCTACCCAAATTTCTCATATTTTAATACCGCGAGATTTCCTAAAGCTACGAAAGCTTCTGAAATTTTAGTGCCGGGAGAGAAGGGTTTGCGGTACTAAAATTTCCGAAATTTAGTACCGCGAGAGACACGCAAGAGGTTTTTAAGAGGAAACGCATCAAAGGGCGAGATTACAGGGGGTCAGGGGCGCACACGGAATCACGGGCGCAAGCAGCACGACACCGTTTTGTTAGAGACGTTTTTATCATGAACCTTTATAAGAACTCTGAGTAATGAATTCAATCTCATGTTTTAATCTTTCTCGTAAGATAACTTTATCTATCGGTTTGTTAATCTTATCAATATAAATAATATCTTACGGATACCTTATTTCAACAGAACTCGCTCTTAATAATATCGCCATGATAACGATCCATATTTCGATATAGTAATATCTAATATTCTTACAACATTAGTGAACTGCTCTATGAAGGTAGAAAAAAAAGGAAAATGTTGAACACAAACGGCTGTAATCGAACCCTGCGGTCTCGAACCTCATGCTGGCAAAGTTAATGCGATCAAACCTAAGTCCAACCACTCAACCCTGCAATCCAAACAAAGAACCAACGACTCGGCCATTACCAAACACACCTTTTCCGGGCACGGGTCCGAAAGCCTTCATCCTATCAAGACTTAAGACCAAGATTTTATCGTGGGCTCTACAATCAACTTATACATAATATGTAACCCTCGACATATAACATTTAATTTATAATCATACGGGCCCGTACTGCTTTACAGGGCCGCCGTACGGCCGCGCGGGGAATACGAGACTTCCGACGCATATCATAATCTTCAACCATATGGGCCTCTACGGCATTATTGGCTCGCCGTACGCCCGCATGGGGAGGTCCCCGAGACATAACGTATAACCTCCCGATGTAGAATATGGCAGCATACAACATCCTCTATATCTGAAGATCATCTAAATCTAACTATTCCGTTGGGAAGACATCGGTTTTTCGCCGGCAGGGACGGGTTTGAGGCTCCTCAGTCTGCCGCTGATTTCTAGTCGTCGTCACTGTAGCTGCTGTCCTGTGCATGACAAAACGCTGACTTAGCCATGCAGCCCCTACAGAACCTGCCACTTCACCTTGCTCCCGATTTCAGCCGAAGCCCATCAATTCATCAAGCATTGCAGGCGCCTCGTCGGCACGAGCTTTGGGCTTCGCCTTCGCTTTCATCTTGAACTTTGCTTTCGCCTTAGCCTCCCAGTAGCGGGGCGGGCCTACTTCCGGGAACTCTTGCGACAGGGGGGGTAAGGAGCTTAGACTTTGGGCTTTGGGGAAGCTTCAGTGCAGTGCAGTCGAACTTGAGATTCATGAGTGAAAACAGAATATGGGTTCCAGTAGCGGCAACATAGAGTCCTTGCAGCATTGAAACAGGCATCAGGATCTTACACTGTTTAGGTTGAGATCAAGAGTTTCTGCCGCCACCCTTGGAAAGTGGCAGGCACCATGCCGGTTGGTCAGCAGCTTTTCTGCTTATGGCAGAGGCAGCGTGCGGCGGCGCAGTCTAGCACTGATGCCTTGGCAGCTTCTGCTTCCTTCGCGGCCTTTGCGCGGGCTTTGGCAATCCGCTCGTACACCTGGGGCAGATAGCCGCTAGCCGCACTCTGATCACGATGTGCCTTAGGTTGAAGGCTCGACGCACAGGGCCACGTCTTCGGAGCTTCTAGACAAAGAAGTACATACCGGCATTATGATTAGAGGGCTCTAGACCAGTTTGACAGGATCCATGGCAGAAGCCACGTGAAGCTAGGTCCTGGAAGCCAACTAGCCCCCAACATTTACACTGCAAGGTTCTCTCAGATCCGTTTTTCACGGCGACCCTTCTCTCACATCGGAACACGTCATGGTGACTTGCAAAGACACTGACACTCACTCAGGATCGCCCTGCCCCAAGCCCTAAACTGCAAGCCCTCAACTCTAAACCGTCCCCCGGCCTGGTACAAGCACCCTCCGACGATGCCAATCGGTATCCCAACTTGGTGTGGGAAGGCAAGCTAACCCTGATTCTCGTCAACGTGTATCCCTAGAGGTGGGATGTCCATCAAATGTTGTCCCGTGTTCCAAGGAGTTCTCCCGCTCCGAAGTTTGTTTTGCCAAGAGTCTAGTTTACTGCAAACGAAATCAACTACAAATGAATGAAACAAGAGCATGACTTGATTAACGCCTGTTGAACTGAATGGAGCCTTGTTTCGTGCTTCTGGGTTCAGTAGTTCGTGTTTGTGTGCTGACCTCGAACACAGCATGCAGTCCAAACTCTTGAAGCAATTCAAGTCTTGACCCGTAACTTCGCAGGAGCAAAATCAGCGAGCCCAGCAGCTACGCTTTCGGCTCGACTTGCATTCCAGTGCCTCAAGCCTCAAGAGTAGTGGTTGTCTTTTCTATTCCTGCTAACGTGCCTCCTAACCTGCCGTGGCAAGCGTTTGGCTGTTTGTGGTCGATCCATACGGACCACACCGCTCGTTGTTCGCTGCGGGCTTGGAAACGTCCGTGTCAGGCACTTTGGGTCTCCAGTAAGACCACCAGAGGGCCGCGCGCACGAAGATGGCTGAGAGCCTCAGTCAGGCGAAGGAGCCCCAAGCCCCTAAAGCCTAAACCCTAATCTCGAAACCCTCAACCCGAAATCCTAATCCCCACAATTTTAAAGGCTACGTAAGTGTGCCATGCCAGCTCAGTATGTTGGTTCACGGCGATAACATGTCACAAGAATAGAAAATCTCGAATCTTTGCTCATCATAAACAACTGAATCTGGGCTAGGTCGGCTGGGCCGCAGGTGAGCTGGGCTGGCCCAAACCTATAATTTGCACTTAGGGGTGCTTTTGCATTTAGGGACGCTTTTACACTTGGGGGCGATTTGCACTTCGGGGCAACTTGCACTTAGGGACGATTTGAACTTAGGCGCGATTTGCACTTAGGGGCGATTTGCACTTAGGGGTGATTTGTATTTAAGGGCGTTTTACACTTAGGGGTGACCCCATAGGGAAAAACTTGCTTGCAGGAGCTTCAAAGCAGACTAGAGCACAGGAAGAGCCCAGGAAGAGCCCCTGGAAAAGCCCAGGAAGAGCCCAAATAGGGGCGCCAGTGTTTTGGGATTAGGGGCACCAATGTTTTCGGATGAGGTGCGCCAGTGCTTTGGGATTAGAGGCGCCAATGTTTTTTTGGGATTAGGGGCGCCAATGTTTTGGGATTAGAAGCACCAGTGTTTTGGGATGAGGGCGCCAGTTGTTTTGGGATTAGGGGCGCCAATGGTTGGGTATTAGGGGCGCCAGAATTTCGGAATTAAGGGAGCTGGAACCATGAATTCCAGACAACCTCGGAAAATCTTTAAGGCGTACGGCTGACCCCAGAGGGAAAACCATTGCTTCAAAGAGCTTCAAGCGGATTTGGTCAAGGCAGCCAGCTACGCTGGCGAGCCCGAATCCCTCAAACCCTAAACCCTAATCCCGAAA